>WBMV01003917.1:0-60692 GCA_013396655.1 Campylorhamphus procurvoides
TCCAGCAGCTCCATGTCCTTCTCTCTTGGAACCCACAGAAGGAAAAGGAGCAGCTGCAGTTGAGCATCGTTGGGTGGCACATGTGGTCTGGTTGGCACTGGCTTCATTAGGGAGCTCGGTGCCTCTCCCTGGACTGTCCTACACTGTCTGTTTTAATTTAATTTAATTTAATTTAATTTAATTTAATGCAGAGCAGTACCCAGGAGCCAACAGAGCCATCCTGGTGTGTGGCACAGGGTTTGATCCTCTAAGAGCTTGGGAGGTCTCTGTGCTCAGTAAACTCCTGAAGTGATTCATCAATGGAATTGTGACACGAAAACCTGGGCTTGTTAAAGATGCAAAGAGGGCAAAGAGGTTCTCTCTGCAGATGGGACATCCTCCAGTAGATATAAGGATGGAATATTTTAGGATGAGGGTGGGGAGGCCCTGGCCCAGGTTGGGTAGAGAAGCTGTGGCTGCCCCATCCCTGGAAGTGTCCATGACCAGGTTGGAGCAACCTGGGCTGGTGGAAGGTGTCTCTGCCCATGGCAGGGGGTTTGAGTGGATGAGCTTTAATGTCCCTTCCTACCCAAACCATTCCATGACTCTATGGTTCTGTGATCCATTGATAAGGTAGCACCCTTGGAGGTGTTCTGGGCTCCCACTGATCCCTCCATTCTCTCCATCTGGAAGTGCTGGGATCCCCACAGCCTTACTGGGCTTGCCAAGGAAGGGAAGAGCAGGAGGTGATGCTGCAGGCACTGAGGTTGTGTGCTTACCTCCTGCCAGTGGGGCCACTCCAGGCCTTTCCCACAAGGATCCCTGGCAGGTTTGCAAGTGGGAATGGCAGCAGATTCTGTCCCTGGCCCTCAGGTCCCTGTTCCTGCACACCTGGAGCTGATGTGTGGCCGAGCTCTGCACCCCGGGCTGCTCTTTCCTCAGAGGAGGCTGGGACTTCGTGTGTCCTTGCTGTTCTGAGCTGGATGATGAAAAGTTTCTATTTTTATCAAGCCATTATTTTATATTTTTTTTTATTTTCTTTCCTGGCAGTGAGCGGTGCTGCTGAGCCCCCAATTATCTGCTAATGAGCCATTATGTCCCTATAATCACACCTTCCCCGGCCGAATTTTTTCTCACTGCTATTCACAAGGATCTGCAGGGGACAGGAAGGACATTTGACCTGTCCAGCAGGACTGACTGTGACTCTCCAGTGTTCCCACAAAAGCATCAGCTGGGCCTGTTTTGTCTCTGCTTGTGTTCCTTGCCAGCTCTGCCCTTCAGTCCCTGAGGCTCCAGTTTAGCAGGTTTGAGGGCTGGCTCTGGGCTCCTCCTGGTGCTGCCAAACTTTGATTCCAATGGAATGGGAGAGCAGAGTGTTGCTGGTAAAGGACAGGGCTAAAAAGCAACCCCCAACCCTCCACCTCCTGCCAAAGTCGGTGAACTGGCACCTTGCAAAGCTCTCCTGGCTCCTGCTGAGAAGAGTTATGGAAAGGTTGTGAAGAAGTCCAATGGAAGGACTTGTGAAAGTAGCACTGATGCCTGTCAGTGTTTCATCCCACATACATATCTAAAATACATGTATATGTAGGTATGTATAGACTCACTGAATGGGTTTTAGGTTGGAAAAGCCCTCTGAGATCATCAAGTCCAACCATCCCCCAGCACTGCCAAGGCCACCATTGACCTGTGTCCCCAAGTGCCACATCCACAGGGCTTTTAAACCCCTCCAGGCATGGGGACTCCACCTCTGCCCTGGGCAGCTGTGCCAGGGCCTGACCACCTTTTCAGTGAAGAAATGTTCCGTAATATCCCACCTGCCCCTCCCTTGTCCCAACCTGAGGCCTTTCCCTCTCCTCCTGTCCCTGTTCCCTGGGAGCAGAGCCCGACCACCCCCGGCTCCCCCCTCCTGTCAGGGAGTTGCAGAGCCAGAAGGTCCCCCCTGAGCCTCCTTTTCTCCAGGCTGAGCCCCCCCAGCTCCCTCAGCTGCTCCTGCTGCTCCAGCCCCTTCCCCAGCTCCAATCCTTTCCCTGGTGTCCCTGGTGCCCCCCCTCAGTGTCTGTCCTGCCCTCAGGAGCACAGGGACACCCCTGGACACTCCTCTCCACCTTGGCAGGGCTCTGTGTATCTCACAGCTGCCCTTCTCTAGCTGCTCCATTTCCCACATTTTCTTCCTGAGTGATCTCAAGTTTGTGGACTCTCAGTATGTCTCCAGTTGACTTTCTCCCCCTTCTGCCGCACACTGTCCTCCCAGTCACTCTCTTCCTGTGGGATGTTTCCCAGCCCCAGTGCCATCCTCATGGGTGTCTTTTCCTGGTGCACATCTGCCTGGAAATGCAGGATCCCAAACGAGCCGCAGGCTGGTGAGCATTTACCAGAAGTCACATTGTGTCTCAGACATGACTTCTCTGTTCCTGTAGCCCAGAATTTATTTGCTTTTTTTACCTCACTTTTGCAAGTTCCATTGTCATTTTTATTGGATTTTTATCTAGGCTTGACCATTGGCTCCTTCTGTGCTGCCCAGGGCCCATTGGGTCAGGTTTCTCCACTGATACTTGTGGAACTTTGCATTGATCATATCCTGCATTTCCTCTCCATTTCTCCGATGGGTCCCTCTTGTTTGGAGTTCAGATCCTGCCTTCTGCTGTGTTTTAAACCCATCTGTGCGTCCCTGTAGCCTAATTCATCAGCTTTTTGGAGATGTTCAGGTGTTTGGGTGATAGGAAAATCCCAAGCTGGGACGTGCATGATTGCAATCCAGATGAAGTACAGCATTTGCTGCTGAGGATTATTGACCGGGAACATCATCATTCTGGAATTGCAGCACTGAGATATTCGATAGCCAGACTGGAAATGCTGCCATAGTGGGAATGGAAGTGCTTTTCTTTCAGGAAACAAGAGATTCTTTAGGTGTGTTAATGGAGTGAGATGTCTACTCTGCATTCAGGCTGTGTTTTAATATGGATTTTATAGGAAGGGAAGATGACAACATCAGGTGGGTTGGAATCCATCCCTGGTGTGCTTCTGTGGTTCCAAGACCCTTATGGGCAGGGAGGAATTTCTGAGCTTAGGGCTCAGCATTGTGCTGAAATGGAGCAAATGTTGTTTGCTTACCAAATGGATTTAAAAATGGAACTCGGTGTGGGTTTTTTCTTGGAAATGCTATCCACGATATTTCCTGCAGCATGGAAGGACACTTGTGTGTAGGGACAGCTTGTGGCAGAGTGAGCTCTTGTTCCATGGAGGCTGGTGGGTGCTGGGGCAGAGTCTGCTCCCATTTTCATGTCCTCCTTGTCTGAATCAGCTTTGTGATGTTTTGGAGAAAATTCCTTAGGCAGCCTCCTCTCAGGAGCATCATTCCTTCCAAGGAGCCTTCTCGGCTCCCTTGGACACATCCCCTGCTGTACCTCTGGGGTTTTGTGTGGCTGCTTTCCTTTTACAAACAAAGGATCACAGAATCATGGAATGGGGCAGGTTGGAAGAGACCTTAAAGCCCATCCAGTGCCACCCCCTGCCATGGGCAGGGACACCTTCCACTAGTCCAGGTTGCTTCAAGCCCTGTCCAAGTGGCCTTGGACACTTCCAGAGATCATGGGGCAGCCACAGCTTCTCTAGGCAACTCCACCCTCACAGGGAAAAATCTCTTCCCAATATCCCATCTAACCTGCCCTCCTGCAGTGGGAAGGCATTCCCTGTGTCCTGTCCCTCCATGCCTTGTCCCCAGTCCCTCTCCAGCTCTCCTGGAGCCCCTTCAGGCACTGCAAGGGGCTCTCGGGTCTCCCTGGAGCCTTCCCTTCTGCAGGTGAACACCCCCAGCTCTCCCAGCCTGGCTCCAGAGCAGAGGGGCTCCAGCCCTTGGAGCATCTCCGTGGCCTCCTCTGGACTCTCTCCAACAGCTCCACATCCTTCCTGTGCTGGTCCCCAGGGCTGGAGGCAGCTCTGCAGGTGGGGTCTCACCTGAGGGGTCAGAGGGGCAGGATCCCCCCCTCCCTGCTGCCCATGCTGTGGGTTTTACCTAGTAATTTCTAACCAGTTTTATGTTGAATTTCGGTTATTGCAAGTTCATATTAATCTGGTTTTTCACCCAAAAACTCTAATTACAAGTGACAAAGTTGCACTTGGTGTAGAATCCTGGAGTAATTCAGCCCTGGAGGTCTCTGCACAACCCTTGGCCACAACATGGGTCACACCACACAAGTCCTTGGCCTTTAATTTCTGCAGAACTTACTCATTTCACTTCTCTCCAGAGTCCTTATGGATTCCAGGTGAACCTGGTGGGATATTTCCCTAGGAGAGTGGTCTCTGAGCTCTAGGTTGAGGAGCCCCATTGCCAGGTTGGGGTCCTCCTGCCTTGGCTGCTCCCACCACCTGCTCCCCCTTCAGGAAACATCCCAGCTTGCCATGAGCAGCCGATTTCCCCTATTTTTAGGCCTCCATTTGCCTGAGCAGCTTTCCCTTTGCATTAGCAGGGAGAAGCAACAGCCCTGGCAGGCTGGTGGTAATTGCTGAGCACTCACCCAGATTTGGAATGAGTTATGAATGATTATTTTCCGTACTATTTTGATGATTAATTCCTAATGTAATTCTTTATAACCACCAAAATTCCGCCTGTGCCTGCATCTGCAGCTGCTATAAAAACCCATCCATCTCCCTGGCAGCCAGGCAAGGATATTAAATATAGATCCCTGCTCCCATTTAATATTCATAGCAATTGAAAGTGATGAAAGCAGATGTGTCTGCAAGAGCCAACGTGGAAATTGCTCTGGTTGAGAGATGACGGGTGAGCAGCATATCCCAGAGATCCAGAGAATTCCATACAGGAAGGACTGGTGATTCTGAATCAAACCCTTGGTTGGTGTTGGGATAAACAGGGAATCTCCTAAGGAGGTGGGATCGGTTTCTCTGGTGTTTCTGTGAGGAGCAAAGGCTTGGAGTTTGGGATGGCCACAGCAGAGGTTGGATTTGGTGCTGGATGTCCTCAGACACCTTGTCCACTCTGCTTAAGGGAGGAGTGAAACTTTTACCACATCAGTCGGATATTTTCATACTTTCAGGTATGAAACTCCCAGACAGGTGTGGGAGAAGACAGGAGAAAGCACACAAGGGGTGGAACATGGAGGCACAATTCATGCCGTGCTGGTGGGGTGACCATCGGGCACCCTAAGACAGCTCATTCTGGGGATTTTGGGAGCACCCACAGTGCCCTGGGGCTGCTGTGGGCAGGGCACTCAGATGGTGCCAAGCTCAGCTCCTCAGTGGCAAATATACAGGTCTGGGTGTTGAGGGGGAAAGCAGCAGCTGCTGAGATGTCCCAGTGGCACAGCCATGGTCGCTGGCGGTGTTGGGAGAGCCCAGGAATAGTGTTTGAATTCAAGTCATTGGTGCTCCCAGTGTTCCATTGCAGCTTGCCCTGGAGACAGTAGTCAGGATCTCCTTGCTCTGGTTGGCCTCACTCCTGCAGTATCAATCCTGCACTTCCAGCCCCTCTGGCAGCCCATTCCTGCAGGAGGGAGGATTTAAGTTCCAGCACAGGGCCAGTCCTGCCTTGGGAGGCTCCAGAGGCTCCAGAGGAGTGGTGGGAGAGTGGCTTGGTGTGCAGGAGGCCTGGGGAGAAATTCGAGGCGTAGGAAGCACAAGGACTGTTGCTGAAAGTGAGAATACTTGGGAAGGGAAAGTTTTCCATTTACAGGGATGAGAAGGAAGGTGAGGGATGTAGGAAGAGGAGAGCTGTGCTGGGCTTGGAGAAGGAAGGTAAGCAGGGATGAGCTGCCTGCCCCAGCTGAGGTGTGGGGCTGGGAAACTGTGATGCTTTGGGCTGGAGACATCACAGCTGGACTTTGGATGCAGTTTGGGAATTTTGGAATAAAAGCTCTAACTCTGAACCCTTCAATCCCTCTGCCTCTTCCTGGTTATCCCTGGAAAGGCTCTTCCCAGCTCTGCTCCTCCAGGGGCAGCACCCAAACAGCCTGACCACGAGAAGCAGCACCCTGGGGTTGCTCCAGGTGTGCTGGTGGTTCTGGGGTGGGAGCTCAGCTGGTGGTTCCTCCAGTGGGATCCATGTCACTGGGATCTCCCATGGACTGCAGGGCAAAGCCCTGGCATGTCCCCAGCATGGGGAAACTCCAGTGTTGTGTCTCCAGCCAGAAGCTTTCCCACCAGCTCCAGAGAAATGGTAGGCAATGAGGAAATATTTATGTGAGGGAAGATTTGAGTTGGACAACGGGGTTGTAAAAGGGAGCTCCTGCCTTCTGGACTTTCCTGGCCTTCCTGGCCTTGCCGTGGGATGCAGCTCTGGGCGCTGAGGTTTGTGTCCTGCCAGGCTGAGAAACAAGCCCAACAAGGCTTACGGCCGATGGCTGCCGAGCCATCTTCCATGGGTTGCATTGGCTCCAAAAATAATCTCCCATTTTACGGTGAGTCTGCCTGTTGCCGTGGCAATACTGCCTGCCAGTGCCCTACAAACCAAGACCACTCGGATCACTGGGAATCATCCCGAGTCCACACAAAGTGTGAGGGGGATGAAGGGGCTCAGCTTGGGCACCTGGGTTTGGGGATGGGGGTAAAACATGAACTGTGTGTGTTCCTGGAGAGGAGATTTATGGCAAGCTGCCCTCGCCGGTGTTTGTGTCAGTGGAATTTGAGCCCTCGGTTGCAGATGTTGCCTGAGTGCATTGTGAGGACATCATGGAGCTGTAGCTGTGTCTGGGACCTTCCCAGTGCAAGGAGGGGAGGAAGAGGAAAGGAGGATGAGGATGAGCAGGAGGAGGAGGGTCCTGCAGCTCTCAGGGGCTGTTACCTGGATTACTGAGGTGCCTGGGGCCAGCCCTTCTTGTCACACATGTGTCATGGCACAGGGCAAAGGGGCAGGTTTGGGTCTGGACCTGGGGCAGGATGGCACCTCACACAGACTCAGCCCAAACCCTCCTCTGGCCCGGGGTCCAGCTGGCATCGCTCCCGGAGGTGTTGGCACTGAGTTGAATCCCTGTGCACAGTCAGGGCAAAGCTTGGCTGCAGGACAGAGAGAGGGATGGATTCAAATCATTGGTGGTTCCCCATGTGCCATGGGTGGGCATGGGAAGGTTTCTGGGGCACACTTTTGGGAAGGGCAGGAATCCTTTGGAGGATTCTGAGAAGGCTGGGATGTTCATCCACAGCACAGGAGCGACAGGAACATGGCAATTTGTTGTCAGATTTTTGCTGCCAGCCTTTCGTGTTTGTTTTCTTGAGGAGCTTTTGTTCCCTGGGGAAGAGTGACAGGAATTCCTGATGAGTTTCGAATTCCTGTCTTTCATTCTGAACCTGAATGGAGCTGAGCGAGGTGAGCCGGGGTGAAGCTCGTGAGCTGGGGACGTGCTACTTCCCAAGGGATCCAGGGGCACCTGCATCCCAGCACGGAGGGCCCTGGGCTGGGAGCCCCCCTGCCCCCTCTTCAGGGTTTGCTGGGAGGATCTTTGTTCCATAGAGTGATAGCAGAGGGATGAGGGTCAGGTGGGAGCCCCTCTCCTCCAGCACAGGAAGCGGGGCTCCATCACCAGGTGCCTTCGCTGCACATGGCTGGAAAACATAGATTAAAGTAGTATTTGTGTCCCTGGAGTATCTTCCTTACATGGAAGAGCAGAGAGGCCTTCCTTGGCTCCTGCAGGGTCTCCAGGCTTTTAGATGGTCCCAGTCTGCCTCAGCCTTGCCCAGCTGGGGGATGTTGGTGTGAGGTTTAATGGGATTTTGGAGCTGCTGGAAGCTGAGGATCCAAAAGGGCCAAACTGGGGAAGGGTGTGAGGGTGACATCCAGAGATGATGAGCACAGAGCATGAAATAGAGTCACTGAATTGTTGGATTGGAAAAGCCTTTTGGGATCATCGAGTCCGACCATCCCCCAGCGCTGCCGAGGCCACCACTGACCCCTGTCGCCAAGTGCCACATCTACTTTTTAAACCCCTCCAGGGATGGGGGCTCCACCACTGCCCTGGGCAGCTGTGCCAGGGCTGGACAGCCCTTTCCATGAAGAAATTTCTGCAATACCCAACCCCCCTCTGCCCTGGCCCAGCCTGAGGCCATTTCCTCTCCTCCTGTCCCTGTTCCCTGGGAGCAGAGCCCGACCCCCTCGGCTCCCCCCTCCTGTCAGGGAGTTGCAGAGCCAGAAGGTCCCCCCTGAGCCTCCTTTTCTCCAGGCTGAGCCCCCCGAGCTCCCTCAGCTGCTCCTGCTGCTCCAGCCCCTTCCCCAGCCCCATTCCCTTCCCTGCACATGCTCCAGCACCTGAGCATCCTCCAGCTCAGCAGGTCCTCACTGCCCCCACTTCTGGTTCCTCCTTATCCCCTGCATGTGTTGGAACCCCTTTCCCTAATTCTCACTCTGGCTTGGGTTGCACTCGCTGCACTGGAAGGTGTTTCAGTGGGATCCTGCTGGGAGTCCCTCACCATCACCCTGTGTGAGTCATGTTTCCCCACTCCCTGGCTCCCAAGCATTTAGGAATATGTATTTTTCCAGCTTCCAGGAGGTTTAGTGATCTTGAATGAGTGCAGTCAGGAACCCCCACTTGGGTTGAGGTCCTTGCTGGGCCAGTTGCAGTTTTGCTTCTGCAAATCCCCTGTGGTCTGTCCTCAAATGAGGAGCCCTGAACAGACTCTTTCTCTGTGGGTATTTCCTGACCTTCAGGGTATTTTCCCAGCCTGAGCAAAGCCAAATCCATTTTTTTCCCTGGCTGAGTTGCTACAAAGGCTGGAATAAGGTCAGGATCCCCAGTGCTGAGCCATTTGGCTGGGCTCCAAGCGAAGACCTCCAGGCAGAGGCTTGTGGCTCTTCCACCTTTCTGGATGAGTGAATCCCTCATCCTTGGCAATAGGCATAAATATTTCTGCTGCTCTTTCCTCCAGCCCTTCATGGAATATCTTCAGCTCTAACTCTAAGTGTTGGTGTGTCATGTCCAAAGGTTGGTCAAAGGATGATCATGGAGGTAATTTCCAGCCTTAATGTGATGCAAAGCAGCTTTCCCAGGACCATCCATGGTCAGATGGGGAAATGAGGGAATGTCAGACCCCAGACAAGCTTGTCCTGTGCTGTGTCACAGGGACAAGCAGGAATGTTCCTATTACACTGGTTGTCCTACTGGAGAACTGGTGGAGACGGCATGGTGGGAATCAGGGCTCCTCCACTCAGGGCTGGTGGACTGAAACTGGTGCAGAGCTGAGAGACTGCTGCTTGCTTGAGGAGGCAGAAGGGTTGGTGTTTCTATGGATTTGGGATCTGGCCAGCTTTCCCTCGAGCTCCCAGGAGAACGATGGAAGCCCATCTCTGGGCTGGTGTCAGCGCTCCACCTTGGGGGGATGGCAGTGAGGAGGTTTGGGTGCTCTGCAGAATCATTTCTGGTTTAACTTACTCTGATTTGGCTGTAGCTGTGACATTGAATTTCCTTCCTGATTTGAGATAATTGCGTCAAATTATGTTGCTTGAGATATTTTATGAATTTCATTATGTAAATATGTATATTTATATTATGAATTAGTCCTGGTCACAGGGGCTGTGGGTGTGGAGGGAGGGCCAGTTCTGCGGGTCTCTTGCACCCTCAGCAAGGAGCTGACACCCTGTTCCTCCACACCCTGGAAGTGTCCAAGGCCAGGTGGGACAGGTCTTGGAGCAACCTGGACTAGTGGAAGGATGATCTTTTAAGGTCCCTTCCAATCCAAGCCACTCCATGACTCTGTGATTCCAGTTGCCCAGGTGGGAGTGGGAAGGTGGGATCCTGCTGCCCACCCTGCCAGGATCCCAGCGCGGTCATTGCAGCAGCTCTGGGGCAGCAGGAGCTGCTGAGGGATGTTCAGCTCAGCCAGCTCAGCTGGAATAAACAGCATGGTGGCTCCCATGGGCTGGCCCAGGTTCCTTCTCTGCTTTTCCTGCACTTTGAGGCATTTGTGTAACTCTGCACAGTGATAAGAAATTGGGACACGCTGCGTTCCTGCCTCGAGCTGAAAACTCAGGCAGGGATTGTTCACACAGCCTTGGTCAGTGGGCAGGAAATAATGTCCTGGCAAGGGAGGGAGCCCGTCTATCACCTGCTGCCATCCCTCTGTCAGAGTCTTTTAATGATGGGCACTGAACAGGCTCCCCAAGGCTGCCAGAGCTCCAGGAGTGTTTGGACAACGCTGTCAGGGACAGGGTGGGATTGTTGGGATGCCTGTGCAGGGCGAGGGGTTGGACTGGATGATCCTTGTGGGTTCCTTCCAGCTCAGGAAATTCTGTGATTCTGTGAAAAATCCCCAGGCTATGATCTGGGGTTGTGCCTGGGCAAAGTGATCCAGGTTTGCTCCAGAAAGCACAGGGCACCAAGAGCCCATGGGAGCCAGGACTTTGGGGTGGCATTTTATGTAAGGCCAGAGGGGAAAAACTGGGAGGGATGGATTTGGGGGTTAAATGCTGCCTGGATATTAGCAGAGGGAACTTCCTCCTGCTTGGCACAGTTTTTCCGTCCTTGTAAGCAGCTAAAATTGTCTGTGTGAACTATTTGTGATGTCTACAAACAGAAAAATGGCACATTTGGTGTGTCCCGGGAGCCCCTTAGAGGTGAGTTTTGCCCTGGTCAGTGGTGGTGGATGCCTGGCTCATATTGGTGATGGCAGCTGAGCCAGGGCATTGGCTTCTGCTCCTGGGAGCTTTCTAAAACATGGTAATATATTATAAACTGGCCATTAAAGACCGGCCTTGTCAGTGATGAGATCCCAATGCTGTGGTGAAGTTCTGGAGCACAGGCAACTTGTAAAGCCTGGAGGGGCTGCTGGGATGCTGGTGGGGAGAGCAGACGCTCACCTGGAGAGGGAGATTGCAAAGGAGAGATGCCTGGGGAAAGAGATGGATTCAATCAATATGAAGCCATTGGAGAGTGTCCAAAGAAGGCAACAGAGATGGTTCAGGGCCTGGAGGGGAAGCGTGTGAGGAGCAGCTGAGGGCACTTGGGGTGTTCAGCTGGAGAAGAGGAGACTGAGGGGAGAGCTCATTGCAGGTCCAACTTCCTGGGGAGGGGCAGAGGAGGGGCAGGCACTGATCTCTGCTCTGTGGGGACCAGGGACAGCACCCAGGGAAGGGCTGAAGTTGTGTCAGGGCAGGCTCAGGTTGGATCTCAGGGAAAGGTTCATCCCCCATAGGGTGGTGGGCACTGACCAGGCTCCCCAGGGCAGTGGGCACAGCCCCAAGGCTGCCAGAGCTGCAGGAGTGTTTGGATGATGCTCTGGGGCACAGGGGATGACTCTTGGGGATGGATCTATGCATGGCCAGGAGTTGGACTGGATGATCCTTGTGGGTCCCTTCCAGCTCAGCATTCTGTGATTCTGTGAACCTCTGCCTGGGACAGCCCTGGAAAACCTCATGGACCCAGCTCAGAGCAGCAGGAGCAGCCCAGTGTCCCTCCCCCAGTGAGGAGGCTCCCAGGGTCTGGTGTGGCCGTGGATGCACCAGCTCTGGAGAGGTACAAACACAGTATTCCAAGCCCAGGGAATTTGCACACAGTGCCAGGGACCAGTGCCTTTGTGTGCACTGGGATAAAAGGCACTGTGAGCATCCTTGAAACGTTTGAAGCAGAACATGGACCTTGGAGAGGTTTTGAATACTTTCCATACTGGTGGAAAAGTGGCTTTGAATTTCTTGCTACATCTTTTGGAGTTGGCCTGTACAAGGTGCCTGTGGTGTGAGCCTGTGTCATCGCTGTGGAGCCTCTGGGCCCCCTCCTGGGACAGAGCCCTTTGCATCCTTCCTGTTCCCATTCCCCTTTCCCTGCCTTTCACTTGCCACTGTGCTGGGCACTTCCCTGGTGCCTGGTGTGTGTTTACAAATTGCTGGTCCTGTCCCCAGCAGTGGGGCTGTTCCCCCTGGCCAGCTGCTCCCCAGGCTGCCTGCCTTGGGAAGCCCTTGGCTGCTTCCTCTGGCTGCTGTGATTGTCCTTTGTCCTTCATGGCCACTTCCTCTCCTGGCCCTGCTCCTCGTGTTTGTCAGAGCTCTGAGCTGGGGATACTCCGGGCTGAACTGCAGGTGGACTGAATGGTGACACTGGGAGATGCTGCCCTGGTGCTTCATGAGCTGCTTGTGGTTTGCTCTATGCTCTGTTACCTCTGGTTTTCATAGAATCCCAGAATCCCAGACTGGTTTAGGCTCAAAGTGACCTTAAAGATCATCCAGTTCCACCCTCTGCCATGGGCAGGGACACCTTCACGAGACTGGGTTGCTCCAAGCCCTGTCCAACCTGGCCTTGGACACTTCCAGGGAACATGGGACAGCCACAGCTTCCCTGGGAATTTTCTTCTCCCATTGTCCCTGAGCAGTGGGGTCAGTCCCACTGTGGAGGATCAGCCTGTCTCTGGGCTGTGCCTCCCTGTCCCATCACAGCTGTCCTGGGTACCACAGTCCCTGGTGACACTTTGCTCCTGCTTCCTCTCCAGGTTAATGTTACATTATCCACATCACTCCAGCTCTTGCCTTTGGAACACAGTAATTCCTCTCCTTCTTCCTCTCCTTCCCTTAGCTGTGATTCAATCTGAGCAATGGCCAAACATCCCTCTCAGGATCCATGGCATTTTCAAAGCTCTTATCAATGAGCCAGGAATAGAAACCAAACACCCACCTGCCAGGGAATCATGGATTTTCTCCTTTCCTCGCAGGCCAGAGAGGGGATGTGCTGCCCCTCCCGTTATACCATTCCCGAGCTCCGTGCCTGGCTGACTCAGGGAATGTCCTCACCCCCTGGCTGCCCCAGACCTGGCAGAGAAGCTGCAGCCAGGATTTGCTGGTTCCTTTCTCTCCAAAGTCCAGAAAAAGATGATGGAGGGAAGGGACATGAAGGGGCTGCTCCCCACTCCCCTGCCTTAGTGGGTTTTGGGAGCACGTGGAGATCCTTTGGCTGAGCCTTGAGCATAAGGATGGGGCAGAGATACTGTGCAGGACTTGCTCTGCTCTTGCTCTTTGCTTTGGGTGATTTTACCTCCCCCAGGGGACACTGGAGCGATCAGAAATGCCATGTTACACCCACTGGGTGGCTTTGGGTTGGTTTCATGGTTTAAATCACCCCAGTGTGTTCTGGAGTTGCAGGAATAACCATTTCTGCTGTAGCTGAGATGCTGGTTATGGAGTTTTTTGCCCTCTGAGGATGTGGTTGTGTTTTTGGGTAACAGCTGTTACTCTCCTTGGTGTTTTTGTGACCTTTCCCTTGGGTGAGACATTTCCCCTTGTCTCGAGCAGAGCTCACAGTGCCCCTCTGGGATTCACTCCTGGCACAGGGCAGATTGACACGGGTGTGCATGGAGAGGGCAGTTTTGGCATGTGGCCCTGCGTGGTGGCACCAGTACGTGCCACCCCCATCACTCAGCCCTGGTGATCCTGGTGTCAGCCACAGGAACCCTTTGGTGTCACCTTGGAGCCCGTGTTGTCCCACGTTGCTCCCCCACACCACGCTCTGCTCTGGGGGACCATGGTGGCTCCAGCCCCTGACACTCAGTGGAGTTGTCAGCATGCAGGAGGAGGCAGGAGGTCCCTGGGAGGAGGCAGAAGGTCCCTGGGAACAGGCAGTAGGTCTCTGGGAGGATACAGGCGGTCTCTGGAAGGAGGCAGGTGGTCTGTGGCAAAAGGCAGGTAGTCCCTAGGAGGAGGCAGGAGATCTCTGTGAGCAGGCAGAAAGTCTCAGTAAGCAGGCAGGAGGTCTCTGGTAGCAGGCAGGAGATCTCTGTGAGCAGGCAGGAGGTCTCTGGGAGGAGGCAGGAGGTCCCTGCCCGCGGTGATGATGGGTTAGCATGGTCCAGGGGTAACCATGGAAACTATTTTTTCCGCCTCCCTCTCTTTGCAGATGACTCGGGTGATGAGGAGCCTGCCTCGCAGTCAGACAAGAGTGAGCTGCACGGCCCCCTGAAGACCCTGTCAAGTAAACTGGAGGACCTGAGCACCTGCAATGAGCTGATCGCCAAGCACGGCGCGGCCCTGCAGCGCTCGCTCAGTGAGCTGGAGAACCTGCGGCTGCCGGCCGAGAGCGGCGAGAAGATCAAGGCGGTGAACGAGCGCGCCACGCTCTTCCGCATCACCTCCAATGCTATGATCAACGTGAGTGCTGCTCTCCTCCTCTTCCTCCTCCTCCTCCAGCCTCCCTAGTCCCTGTGGCACAGCCCCGTTTTTCCCCGTGTTTCTGTTCTGTGGGTTGGTTTGTGTTACCGCGGGCACGGTCGGGGCTCGGTGCCGGCTCAGTGCTGCCGTGAGGGGATGGGAAGTCGGGAAGATGCAGCTGGGAAACGAGCATGGACACATGGACCACCCCCCAGGAAACACAGGTCTGCCAAATCCTTACATCGTGCTCTCCGGGGGGGGGCTGCTCCAAATAGGTCATTTTGGGATGTAAAGCTGGGAAATGCGGACATTGGGAATGCTGAGGGGCTTTCTGCTGTTCCGGGGGGGAATTCCGGACTGGCACAGCAATTGTTGCCTCCTGTAGATTGAGACCTAAATCCCACCTCACTCACATCCTCATTGCTTCCATGAAGCTGCTCCTGTTCCACATGGCCACAGTATCTAACCCCCTCGGGCTCTCATGCTGGCTGTGCTCTCCCAGCCGGGGTGCTGGAGGTCGGGAAGTGTGTTCCACCACTGCTGCTGCTCCCTGCCCTGTGCAGCCTCACGGTGCTTTCTGGATATTTTTAGAGAGAAGCTTGTGTTTGGGATGTGGATCTGTCTCCATCGCAGTGAGACGGCCCTTCCTGGGGAGCCTGGTTTCCCCTAGGGAGCTCTGGGAGACAGCAAAACTGAATAAAATATTCAAAAGAAAGAATAAAAAACCAATCCCAAAGCCTCACACACAGACTTGGAATAATGTATGAAGGCAGAGCTCAGGGAATTGTGAATGGAGCAGTGCTGTGGCTGTGCTGTCCCAGCCCTGAGCAGGAGGTCGGATGGTGTTTGATGTGGGCTTTATAAAATAGCAGTAATCCCCAGCGGGAGCCGGAGGGCATTTGGAGCCTTGTGGATCCAGCATCCTCCCCATTCCCACTCGCAGGATTTTGTAGCTGTGGGAGCAAAGGGCTCTCTGAGTCGGTGTCTTGTGTTTTGGAGCAGTCTGGGGGCGCCTGTGCAGTGCTCTCTCCATGGGAGAGTTTGGGGAAGTTTTTGGGATTGGCAGTGTGTTGGGAGCTGCAGACAGACCCCCAGTAATGTCAGGAGGCAGAATGGTGATGGAATGTGGGCAGGGAATCGCTGGGGAAAGGATTTCTCCCGCAGCCTTTGGGAAGGGATGAGCAGAGCAGTATTTGCTCCAGCCCCGAGAGGAGGAGGAGAAGGAGGAGAAGAGGAGGAGGTCATGGTCGTTGTGACGTGATAAAAGCTTAGAGAAGGCTTGTCTGGAGGGTGGGAAGTAGCAGAGAAACTGCTGTGCCAGGATAAAACAGCAGAAACAGGGGTTGTCCAAACTTGCAGGTAAGAGGGGCCAGGGGGGTGGCAGGGCATGTTCTCACGTGGATACCATGGATCCATTTCCAACAGCATCCCTTGGTACTTCAGCTCATGGCTGGGCATCCTGAGATGATGCCGGAGGGAAAAGCTGAACTGTGGAAGGAGCAGGGCAGCAAGGAGCAGGGCTGGAGCAGCGTGGCAGCTTCAGGGCGGGGTTGTGGCTCTCCCAGCTCACTGCTGAACCTGTTGTTTTGGGAGAGGGTGACAGAACTGTGGGCCGGGGGACACAGACCCCCAGGAAGCAGCGACTCTTTGGGGGGGGTTAGAAAGGCAGGAGGGAGATGAGCAGGGCAGGGGGGTGGGATGAGCCTGACCTCCCCCATCATGGGGGGATGGTGCTCCCAGCCACACTGTCACCTCTTCCAGCATGGATTCCATTTTGTACCTTGATTTATCCTTTTAGCACGGGGTGGTGCCTTCTGGACCTGCCAGGGGGTGCCTCATGAGTCGGGGGGAGCTCTGTCCAGTACAAAGGTCCTGAAATCTTCCGTGTTGAACATGGAACTTCGTTCCAGGGCAGCACACAGAGTGCCTGGTGCAAACACACCGTGCTCCTGCCCCCTCCATCCCTGCAGGCTTCGAAGGAGCACATATCCCATGGGAGCACAGGGTGCTTTTGACAGGCCAGGAGCTCCTTGCAGGAGCAATTAAATTGTCCTTGCTCTCCAGGTTTTCCCCAGAGATCCCAGCCAGCAGCTGGTGCTGGCATGTGGATGCTCCGTGTCCGTGCTCTGCCGCCAAAGCTCACGGATCCATTCCATGGAATTGCATGGAGGTCAGTGAGGTTTGGTGCTGCAGCTGTGAGCAGAAGGGATGGGTGCTCTGGGGAAGGGATGGGTGCTCCTGGAATAAATGGATGGGTGCTCCTGGAAAGAAGGGATGGGTGCCTGGGGGAAGGGATGCATGCTCCAGGGAAGGGATACATGCTCCAGGGAAGCTGGGATGGGTGTTCTGGGGAGGAAGGGATAGGTGTTCCAGGGAAACAATAGGTGCCCTGGTGAAGGGGTGGGTGCTGTGGAAAAGTGATGGATGCTCTGGAGAAGGCATGGATGCTCCCTGGAAGGAATGGGTGCTCAGGGAAGAAAGAGTGGGTGCTCCAGTGAAGGAATGGATGCTCTAGGGAAGGGATGAGTGCTTCTGAGAAGAAGGGATGAATGCTCCAGGGAAGGGATGGGTGCTCAGGGAAGAAACAGTGGGTGCTCCAGTGGAGGAGTAGGTGCTCCAGGGAGAGAATGGGTGCTCTAGGGAAGGGATAGGTGCTCCTGGGAAGCAGGGATGAGTGCTCTGGTGAAGGAGTGGGTGCTCCTGGGAAGGAGGGGTAGGTGCTCCAGGGCCAGCATGTGCACTTTCCATCCAGCCGCCTCTGATCCGATTATGTAAATGTCCTGGAGCCGCAGGGAACGCAGCGAGCAGGAGGAAATAAATAAATATATATGGAAATGCAAGAGCTCTGCTGCGAAGGTGACCTCGCTGCGTGCTCTGGGTGCTGCCTCTGCCAGGGAGCATCACCTGGGCAGGCGATGCCGGGAGGATGGGGAAGAGTTTGGGCAGAGGCAGAGAGGGACATTCCGGACTGTTGTGTTACAGGTGAGGATTTAAAACTGGCCATTGCAGGGCTGAAATTTAAGGCCAGAGCTCTGCGAGCCGCTCGTTGGCTCTGCTCCCATCTGTGCCTGGAATCTCACTGGGAAGAGCCCAGACTCACAGGGACCAAGGAGCCCAGTGTCAACAGGGCTGGGGAGCAGACACAGGAAGGCAAGTCACAATGTGCCACGGGTGAGGTGTAGGAGGTGTGTGAAAATAAGATGCAACAAATAAACTGGATAATGAGGGGCCCAGAGTCCGATCCAGAACGTGGTGCTGAGTGGAGTAGACTTGTCCAAGGAACGGGGAAAACTCCTCTCATAATTCAACAGCAGACAGCAGGCAGGAGGGGTGTGTGGACGCTCTGAGGAAGCCAGTTTGGGCATCAGGAAGAGCTCACAGGGCTGTGGGTGGTGCTGGAAATAGGTTTTTAATGGGAATGGGGAAGCTACGGCGGAGGTCGGAGGCAGCTGAACGGCGAGTGTGTGACTGCTTTGCTCTTCTTCTGGCTGGGTTTGTGCTTCCTCCAGGAATGTGAGCATGGAGAGCAGCACAGTTGGGCTTGCCTGTGTCATTCCTGAGGTAGTTTGTGTTTTCCTTGAAGTTGTGGAGGAGCAGAGATGAAGGATGGCTCTGCTGGGCCGGCATGGGGGGGTGAGGGGCAGCCGGGCAGTGCTGCAGTGGTGGGGGGAATTTGCTTCTCTGTCAGGATTTGGGGAGGGGGGAGCCCTTGGGCTGCCTGGAGCAGGTGGTCCTGGGGATATGAAGGACTCACCTGTCCCTGGGAGGCACCGGGACCAAGCCTGTCCTGCCACCCCAGCCTGTCCTGCAAGGGATGCCAACACGCCCTTTGAGGCAGACTGATGCCCCTCCCAGGTTTTCCTTTCCCGTGAGAATGAACCTGTGTGGGCCACCAGCAGCTGAGATATCAGCACGGGGCACCTTTCAGCCTCCAAACCTGCTGGGAGGGCTTCCAAGTGTGTGAAACACAGGGCTGGAACCAGAGTGAGATGGAGAACATGTGCTGCTCCTCCAGGGAAGGGGCCACAGGCTGCTGGTCTGCACCTCACTGGCTCACTGATCATCCAGCCCCAACAGGATTTCTCCCTGTGGATCTCTCTGGGGCTGTGCTCTGGCTCAGCAAAAGTTACGGGTACCCCTGTGCTATGTGCCAGTGGTCCAAGGAGCTGCCAACCTCTCCCTGGAGCCACGCTGGGCTCCTGGAGACTCTGAGTGGCTTCTGCCCCATGTAGTTTGTGTATTTGGACTGTCCCAGCTGGAGCAGCTGCCTGAGCACAAGATGCTGCTTTTGTGCCTCCCCATGTCCCAACTTCTGTGCTGTTCTGTGGAGCACTGAGCCCCCTCTGCCCCCTGGGAATGCTGCTGTGATTATTCCATACTCCCAAAATTGTTTCCATATTAAATCAGACTATGCTGAGCACCTGCTCTGAGCCGCCTCAGGTTCCCCAGTGCAGCCTCCAGCCTGGTATGTGAGTTCTGATGGTTTGTAAACCCTGTGTGTGCCCACGTCTGCTTTGGAAAACTGCTTAAAGCTGGGAGGAAACGGATCTGGGATCTCCTGCCTGGGGTGATGCTGCCGGTGCACACCCAGCTGTGTCCCGGTGCAGAGCCGGTTCCTGGGATGGATGGACGTGTGATGGTCCCCAAACCATTCATGGCACAGGTAGGATGATGGACCTGATCTCCTCCACCTACACAGCACATCAGGCAGCAGCGAGGGAGCAGCATCCTGCCGGGCTGCTCCCAGTTCACCCAGGTACACCCTGGAGGAGCATTCCGCCCTGTGCATCCTTATATCCAGGGGTTAATTCCAGCACTGCAGCAGGCAAACTGCATCTTTCACCCCTGGATTTGCCTCCTTAGGGCAGGGATTGGCCCCTTCCACCCTCAGCAGCTGCTGTGCTACCGAAAATCCAAGCCAATGTGCTCAGGGTGCCCGGGCTTGTCCCCCTGTGCCCATGGCAAGGGTGGTGGTACAGATGGAGCTGGTTCCTGCGTGGCACAGTGTGTGTTAATTATCCAGGCTGTGCTAACGACATGTGCACTAATCAGCGCATTGCAAACCATGTCACCGATACAGAAAAGCCCCGGCCATGGGATTAAATCCCTAACCCAGCCCTAATCCCCCTTGGATGAGAGGGCTGGAGCGAGGGCACCCTGTGTCCTACTGTGGATGTGCTGTGTGGACCAGGCAACAACTGGTGGGTGCTTTGCTGTTACTGGGGGTGGGGGGAGGCTGATGGGGGTCACCCCGGTGTTTGTCCATGCATGGGGGGGACAGGGCGAGCAGAGACACAGAAAGAGCCTGGCCCTGCCCTCGGAGCTGCTGTGCCTTTCTGTGGAGCATCCTGGATTGCTTTTTTAATGTAGAGGTGTGTGAATATCTCTGAGAAGATCTGTTCAGACAGGCAGTGCCTTCCTCCCACTCCCCTCGTCATCATCATTCCCTCTGGTTGCTGAGTCCTTCCAGCCAGATTATTTCAGGCGTATGGTTGCTCAGACCTTGTGTATGTTTGAGGGGCCTCTGTGCTGGTCGGGGCTTTCAGCTGGTGCTCCTGCTCACTGTCCCTTGGGGCTTCTCACCTTTCCTCCCCTTCCTCCTTCTCCCACTCCTCTCCTCCTCCTCCTCTTCCTGTCCATCTGACCCTCAGGAGGCTTCAGACTGTCCTGGGGCTCCCCTCAAACCTCATGTGAGAAGGTGGGGGACAGGTCTGTCCCCAGCACCCGAGGGTGGCTCTTGCAGCTCTGCCTGCTGTTTTTTTTGGCTGAAAGTGATAACTTTTGCATTGCAGCTTCAGAGGTGAGTTGGGAGTGTTTTCCTGGGCTGCTGGGTCAGCAGGGCTGTGTGTTGGTGGGCTCAGCACAGGCTTTGCACTGTCAGCGGTGCCTGCTGCTGGTCAGCAGCTCTGCTGAGCCAGGAGACCGCCCAGCCAGGCATTACCAGCTCAGGTGAGCCCTGCCCATTCCTCCTGGGATCCTAATCCCTTCCTGGAGTTTTGGGGCAGGATGGGGCCTAGGGGAGGGAGATCAGTCCCTCTGGCGTGCTGCCCCTGGTGTCACAAGGATTGTGTTCACTTATTCCCTGGGCTCATGCACTGAGATGCTTCACTGCAGCTCCTTCCTCCAGTGCCTGTTGAAGGAGAAGACACAGGAATGGCAATGCTTTTCTGCTGTGGATTTACCCAGGAAGAAGTTAACGGCACAGGGAGATGAATGGGATCAAGGGGGCTGGTGGCAGTCGAGCACCTCTTGTACTGTGGGGAGTTTTGTAGAGGCAGCACACAAGGCTGAGACCGAGGTACAATCTGAGCTCCCTCCAGATCCCAGGGTCAGAGGTGCCCATGGGCAGTGCCAGCTGCTCCTGCTGCCCTGTGCTTGGACAGATGCTTTACCAGCCTAGAATCTGCTCCAGTGGGTGCATGAGGAAAGCGGCCAGGGGGAGCCTCATTATATCTGTCATCGTGGGAGCTGCCAGCAGGACAGAGCTCTTCGAGCACACCAGCATTGGAATCAGGGCTCCAGGTGCTCCGGCTGCTCTCCTCGTGATGGATCTGCCTTGTAGACCCTGGGAGTGTCTGCATCCACTCCTGGAGTGGGTTTGGAAGAGGAAGGAAGAATCTGCAGCAGCTGCCTGGAGATACCTCTTTGTGGGGGAAAAGCTGGGATTAGGAGCTCCCCAGGGAGGAGATTTTTGCTGTCCAGGCAGGTGAGAGCTTCAGGAGGACCTGCCTGAGATGTTCATCCTGAGATGCTCATGGAGGAGAGTGGGGGAGCCCTGCAAGGACACAGTTCTGGGATGGCCACTTTGCAGCAGAAAGTCCCAGCACTGTCTCAGCTCCCAGTGTATTTTCTACTGGTCCCAGCATGTCCTTGTCACACTCTGCCCCCACAAACCCTCTGGCATGGCCAGCAGAGGCCACTGGGTGCTGCTTAGTGAGGGTGGCGTGGAAGGGTCTGTACTCATGGCACTCCAGAGTATCCAGCAAATTCCTTAGTTGTTCTTCCACCAAAACCGAGATCCAGGTCCTTCCCCTCCTACAGCTCCAGGCTGGCATCGCCTTGGTCATAGCCTGTGGGCACCATTGGCTCAGTGCTCTTCCCAGAGCCACACTGAACATGTCCTGTTGTGCTGAGTGTGTGGCAATTCCAGAGGCAGCCCCTCCCTGGAGGCTCCATGGGGCCAGGATTAGAGGATTTTAGCACAGCCCGGCCGGCGGATTTGCCACTGTTTCCCACTAATCCTCTCTTTATTGCATGGGGTGGATTACATGGTGCTGTAGGAGGGGTCTGGGCGCTGTGCTGGCCTGTCCTGCTGTGGTGATTTGGGATGGGCTCGTGATTTGGGATGGGCTTGTGATTTGGGATGGGCTCAGCTCAGAGGAGCACCTGGGCAGGGCAGGTTGGGTCTGGGTGGGTCAGTGGTGCTGGGCCGGGACTCAGGGCAGGGACCACTGGTGTGTCACACCAGTGATGAAACACCCAGAGACACAATGAGGAGATCAGATCTGACTTCCAGGGAAGTGCAGATGTCTCCGTCTTGGTTTTCTCTATCTTGGATGTCTCCATCTCAGACATCTTCATCTTGGACATCTCTGACTCTGATCTCTTCACTCTTGTGACCAGTGAAAGGACCCAGGGAAGGGCTGGAGCTGAGTCAGGAAGGGTTTAGGTTGGGTCTCAGGGAAAGGTTCTTCCCCCAGAGGGTGGTTGAGCACTGCCCAGGCTCCCCAGCACAGTGGGCACAACCCCAAGGCTGCCAGAGCTGCAGGAATGTTTGGATGATGCTCTGGGGCACAGGGGGTGACTCCTGGGGATGGTCCTGTGCAGGGCCAGGACTTGGACTTGGACCCTGATGGATCTATTTAACTTAGTATGTTCTGTGACTCTCAGGGAATCCTCAGTCCCCAAAGAGGAGCAGACACTTCTAGGGCACAAGGTACCACCTGGCATGGGGCACTCGGGGATTTTGGCAGTCCCTTGTTCAAGTGCTAGGAGGTCTGGCTGAGCTGCTGATAGTGACACATTGGCACCAAGTGAGGTGGGCTGGAGCCTCCTCTACTCGGATGATTTTCAGTGTCAGACTTGCACCTACTGCCCTCACAGGTTTTTATACGACATCACCACATGTCATGATGTGGTGGGGCTCAGCCTGGCTCTCCCCACCAGCCCTGCCCAGGGAGAAGCAGCTCCCAGTGTCTCTGAATGTGCTTCAGACAGCTAGGATGCTCATGAGCCGGCTGAGGGTCACTCCAAGGATTTGGGACAGATTTGCTGTTATTTAAGCAGTCTGTGTTGATGTGCTCCTGGTGGTGACCAGCAACCTGGCCTCGGGCCCCCGGCATGGCTGTGGAGACCATCGCTGTGGAGTAGATGACCACACTCCAAACCATGTTCCGATACCATCTGGCTGTCTGTGTGGGATAGTTTTGGATTCAGGCTGACTCCAGCTGTGTATTTCCCCTTTCTCTTGCTTCTCAGAGTATTTTTAGGACAAGGAAGGACAAATTAACCCTCTCTGGGTGCAAATGTTCTCTGATTCTCACCAAACAGCTCCTGCGCCATCCCTGGGAGTGTCCAAGGTCAGGCTGGATAAACTTGGAGCAACCTGGTCTAGTGGAAGGTGTCCCTTCCCGTGGCAGGGGGTGGAACGAGATGAGCTTTAATGTCCTTTCCAACCCAAACCATTCCATGATTCTGTGATTCTCTGATTTTTCTGCCTGGCATGGCATGAGTGTGTGCAGATCTAAAGAGCCCTTCCCTTGGGGGCTGTTTTGCACAAAGCAGCAGCCAGCTGTGTCCCAGGGTTTGATGACTCCAGGAAGCACTTATCTCCGAGGCAGCAGACGTGGTGCCACGCTCTGTGCCTGATGAGGGAGTGATGCTCCTGCTGGATAATTCACTGATGAAGAGATGATTGAACACATCTGGTGTTGCCTCCTCCCGTGTCACTTCTGGGCCATGAAATGTTCCTTGTCCCAAAGTTGAGGAGCAGGAGATGTCACTCCCACAACAGGACGCACTTCCCTGGCAGGGTTTTCCCTCCCCAAAGGTTAGATTTGCAGGGCTGTTCCTCCAGGATGTTGGGGGCAGCTGCGATTGCAGCTCTGAGCGTCTTCCCTCGGCATCCATTGGTGTTGCACGGGACGTGGTGAAATGCTCAGCCCTGCTGTAGCTGCCCCAGAGGTTTTCATTCCTGTGGTTCAACCCCTGGGTAGAAATCCTTCCCTGTAAGGCTGGTGAGGCCCTGGCACAGGTTGGGCAGAGAAGCTGTGGCTGCCCCTGGATCCCTGGAAGTGTCCAAGGCCAGGTTGGATGGGGCTTGGAGCACCCTGGTCTAGTGGAAGGTGTCCCTGTCTGTGGCAGGGGGTGGAACAAGGTGAGCTTTTAAGACCCTTCCCACCCAAACCATTCCATGATTCTATGAAATCTGACAGGCCTCGCTGTGATCATTTACCCTTTCAAGCCAATTAACCTCATCTCTTTGTTCCTTACATCTGATTTTGATTGTTTGCTGCATTGCAAAGGAGATCCCCGCGGGTGTGTGACAACACCACCTTGGCAGGACGCTGGTGACCTCGGGTGATCATTTTCCTCTGCATAAAAAGTCCCTGGGCTGTTAACGACGTTCCCATTAGGCTGCAACAAGCTGTGAAATCGGGTATATTTGCCGTGACAAATGTGTGAAAGGTGCTAAATATGCCCCTGGTGGCAGCTGCTCCTGGGCATGGGGACAGACTGTGGAACTTGTGACACTGACTCTCACATCCTGCTCTCCAGCAGGGTCTTGATGGCACCTTGCCTCTTCCTCCATAGGAATTTGCAGGAGCCTTGATGATATTTTCCGTGAAAACAGGCTCTTTTGGCCATGTTGGCTGTGCCTCCTTGTCTTGGCAGTGATTTACAGCTCCACCACCCAGCACTGGATTAGGACCTGCTACAAGAACTTGGTCCAGATAAGGAGAGGAGGAGAAACCATCTCTGTCCCTCTTGTTAGCTCCCTGCAGGTAACACTGGGATTCCCTGGGATCTGGGAGTGCAGGTGGATGGAGCTTGCTTTTATTTCTGGTCCCTGGTGACCTGTCAACTTGGCCTCTGCTCTCCAACCCTGACCACGCCACTGATGCTGAGATGGAACAGCCTTTGAGACTTCGGGATTTCATCCAGCTCTGGCCTGGGGGCAAAATCCAGGTTGTGTCCCCTCCTGTACTCACCATGCCCTCCTGTGAAGGATAAAACCAGTCTCCTGGTGGAATGGGAAGCATGTGGGGGTGGGCACAGCATCCTCTGCCTGTCCCTCTCCTTGGCTCACCAGAGGGTTGGTCCTGGGAGAGCTCTGGGGAGGGCAGCACCTCCTGAGGCTGTACCTTCAGGTGCACATGACCATGGCGTCCCAGCCCTGAAACTTCACTGGGGAATCACGTTTCCTGTGCTTTCATCCTGGGTTCTGTGCTGTCCTTTGGAAGAGGCTCCTCAAGGAACCTCTTCTCACTGTCCTGTGTCCCTGTGCTAGCCTAGCATGGATTTGTGGCCGTGTCTTGCTTACAACCCCACGCAGCTTCAGCTGGAACTAAATTTAGCCACCACTCCATGAGAATTTTATAAGCTGGATTTCAAGGTGTTGCTCCTTCTCAGTGGCTCGGATTGTTTGTACCTTCGGAACACCAAGCTGGGGAGATTAGTGATGGGAAGGAGTGATGAGCTGGGATAGTCGTGTCTGAGCTGCTCGCCCTGGTATCCTGCAGCCCCAGGATGCCTGTGGGCTGGTGCTGTCCCTGCTCCACACTGGGCTCTGGGGTGTGTTTTGGCTCAGGATTGAGCTCAGTTGACAGAGACAGTGAAAAAGTACTCCCCGAGCCCTGTTTGGTGCTGATTCCAGCTCCGGCGAGGGGAATTCTGTGCTGTCTGGCTGTAGGGGGTACAAACCCAAATTAATAATGCTAATTTGCTTGGCTGCCGGTGGCACAATGGGGCTGGGCTTGGGACAGCCCTCCTGCAGGATATTCTCCCCTTTCCACCCCTGGGATCACTTGTCTGCCAAGGAGCAAACATGATCCCTGCCTGGGTTGATGAGGATCCTTTGATTTGGGTTTGGATCAAACCAGTGTCTGAATTACAGAGAAAGAGGCTGCAGAGAGGGGGCCCTGCAGTCTTCCGAAACAGAGAATAAACCCTCCACATAGCCCAGCTGGCTCCTAAACCCACATGGACACAAGTAGTGGGATGCTGCCTGGAGCATCCTGACCTGCTCCATGGAGGTACAGCCTGTGCTGGGATGTGTGGCTGTGTGAGGACCATCCTGGTCATCTTCCTAAAACCTCCCCATGCTCTGCAATGCCAACAAACATGCTCCATGATGTGGATTTTTTTAATATGGCTGTAAATGAAGCCTGGCAGTGCAGATTTTCCTTTGGGATACAGCATTAATCCTCAGCAAAGCTTGAACACCTTGGGATGGGAGAATCTGAAGTGTGACCTCCTGTGATTTTTCTTTAGGATGTTGATTTCCGTCGGTTTATGGAACAATTTCTTCCCTCCAGCTCCCAGCCTGCACGGAGCCCTGCCTTCCCATGACTGCTCTGTAATTACCTGCTTTCCCCCTAGTTCTCCATTACACCTTCCAACCCGTGGTTAATTACAGGTAGGATAATTACAGTTCATCTCCCAGGGCATCGTTTTAAAGTGCTCAGCCCCTGAGCCAGGAACAGCCATCAAATTCCACCCTCGGTGCCAAAATGGGCATTCCTGCGCCCTCAGCCTGCTGAAAGGGACCTTGGGAGCACATAATGAGCTTTGCTGGGCTGAGAAGGTCATGGCCACTATCCCATTACTTGCCGTTGTTGGATCCTCTTAGTGCAGCACATCGTGGGGACAGAAGAAGGAGTGGCCCCCTCGGGGTTTGAACTGAGTGAGGCTTCAGTGTGAAGCAGGGCCCCTGTGGGCTTTGGGGCCATGGGTGGCTGCCAACAGGACTTTTTGGGGTGGAGAGAAGAGTTGGGTTGTTTCCAGAGGAAACTCGGTGCGAAACATCTTAAGAATGGAGGTCTTGTCTCCTGCTCTGAGATTACCAAGTCCAGCCATCCTCCAGCACTGCCAAGGCCACCACTGACCTTGTACCCAGGTGCCACATCCACATGGCTTTTAAGTCTCTGCAGGGATGGAAACTCCACCCCTGCCCTTGGCAGCTGTGCCGCAGCTGGACAGCCCTTTCTGTGAAGGAATTTTCCCAATATCCAATCTAAACCTGAACCCCCCAACTCCCCCCTCCTGTCAGGGAGTTGTGGAGTCAGAAGGTCCCGACCCCTGAGCCTCCTTTTCTCCAGGCAGAGCCCCCCCAGCTCCCTCAGCTGCTTCTGCAGCTCCAGCCCCTCAATGTCTTTCTTGTCTGAGGAGCCCAGACCTGCCCCCAGTTTTGAACACACATGGAATCTGGGGGGACAGGACCCTGACCCCTCTTTGCCTGCAATCAGAGAAGCAGCAAAGCAGGGGTGGAGGGGACAGAGATGCAGGGTCGGGTCCTTTGGGGCTGCAGGTGTATGTGAAGGAAATCCTCTTAGATATGCTGGGCTACACTGATTTTATTTAGTTTTTCCAAACTTGTGTTTGTTCGTTGTTTAATTGATCTGAATTTGGTTCCTGCCTCTTCCCATGTCCAGGGGCTCCTCAAGGTGAGGCTGGGGACAGTGATCGGCTCCTGGGGGACATGGCAATGTTTAGGCTGTCACCAAAGCCACATGTGCCCACCCCACCCCCTGTGTCTTTCTTTCTGATGATGGGATGTTCATTCCCTCTGCTGTGTGCTTCTTCACCTAAAACATGAAAACCTAATGCTTTGTCATCATCATTTCTGATGTAATTAGATGAAAAACTTCTTTCCCTGGGTGATTCTCAAATCTGCTCCTATCCAAAGGAAAGGTTTGATGAAGAACTGATGATCTGGAGCTTTTCTTGGACAGATCCTGGTAAAATCAGGTCAGGTCGTGGAAGCTGAAGCCCTGAACCTGCTAATTGACCAGGAGATACCTCGATAGTCAGGTGCCACCCACAGCCCAAATTCTGAGTAACCTACCAAGAGCGGAATAAATCACGTGTGGAATCCAAATAGCTGGAAACAGAAAATGACCAACTTCAGGTCATGTCTGTCAGATATCCAAAACTCTCTGCTTTTAGCTCTTTTGAGTAGTTCTGAGTTCTTCAGTCAGCATTTATGCAGAGGACCTATCAGCCACAGCACAAGCACTGTGAATTTACCTGCAAGCTACCTCCAAACTCCTGGAGAATTTCCATAACAATCGTATTTTCCTGCTTTGAAACATAAGTTGAGAAACATCTATTGTGTCCCACCTTGCAGAGACTGGAGGGAGAAGGAGGAGGAGCAGCCCTTCCTCTGTGCTCAACTGCACATGGGGCGATGGCAGAGGATGAGGTGAAGCCATGGGATTCCATCCAGGATGAAAAATAACCTAACAGTAGAGCTTTGGGGGCCAGTCTGTCATGTCAGACCATTGTCTGGGTTAAGGCAGTGTGGGACAGCTGGCAGCATTCCAGCCCTGGATGGGCCTCCTACTCCAGGAAATCTCCCACTGTGAGTCTGGCGCACCCGGGGCTGGGTATTGGTGTCCCAGCTGTCCCCACCCTCGTGCTCCATGTCCTAGTGCATCCCCTAAGGCCTCCTTCCCTGTGCCCACTCTGTCTGTGGGTGTCCCCATGGCTGAGGGTTCCCCAGGGCCCGTTGGGAAGGGGATGGTCGCTTTTGGCCATGGTGGACATGTTACAGGGGCTGGGGGCTGTGTCCTGGGCTGTGCAGCGCCAGGGAGGAGCTGGGCATCCTCCTTGTGTGCCTCTTTGGAGCACAAGGATCACTGGCTTCTGGCTTCAGCAGCCCAGAGAAGCTGGAAGTGTCCAAGGCCAGGTTGGACTGGGCTTGGAGCACCCTGACCCTGGTCTAGTGGAGGGTCTAGTGGTCTAGTGGATCATGGCCAGGGGTGGGACAAGCTGAGCTTTAAGGTCCCTTCCAACCCAAACCATTCCATGTGATGCTCTCCTGTCCGTGGCTGTCACCTCAGGCACCATTGTCCTATCCAGCTTCTCCTCATTTGCTGGATTGGGGATGAGTATGCCTGCTTGGCCGAGGTTTATGAGAGCCCAGAGAGCACAGTGGTGTCAGGGATGGGGACAGGGACAGGGACAGGCTGTGGGTGGGGACTTGTCAGGCCAGGCTGCCACAAAGATGGGACATCGTGGAGTCTCCATGGACTCAGAGCAGTTGTCCATGTTGCATCCATCTCCTTGGAGGTGGTTCAGGTTTGGATGGTTGGAGCTGAGCTGTCCTTGGCCTCATGGATGTGGGAATTGTGCAGAGCTCAGGGGTTGCATTTCATGAAACCGGGAGAGGAGGAGAAGGAGGAGGAGGAGGAGGAGAAGGAGGTGAGTGTTGGGGTACCAGCTCTGGGCCCACCATGTGCTGGCTTGGTGACACCTCCAGCTGCCAGGGCTGTGCCGGGGGCTGACCTGTCCCTTTGTCTCTCTGTCCTCCAGGCCTGCCGCGATTTCCTGGACTTAGCCGAGAGCCACAGCCGGAAATGGCAGCGGCTGCTGCAGCATGAGCGGGAGCAGCGCATCCGGCTGGAGGAGACCATCGAGCAGTTAGCCAAGCAGCACAACAGCTTGGAGCGCGCCTGCCGTGGCGCCCCTGGCCTGGCCTCGGCCACCACCAGCATCTCCAGCACCGCCAAGGGTGAGCAGCGTGCCTGCAGCACTGGGGGGCTCCGGGGCATTCCCATTGGGTGCTCCCAGCGAGCGCCGGGAAGGGTGCACGAGGCTCTCGGTCCCCGTGGTGCTTTTGTAAACGGATCCCATTATGCCATAATTATTATTCCTAATCGTCCTTGCTCAGGGACTTGGATGTCCCCAAGATACAGATGCAGGAGAGGGCTGTATCCCCAGCTCCGTGACGCTATTCCAGACTATTTTGGGAGCTTTAACCCTCACTGGTGGGCACATCTCCGGCTGGCGGGAGGGAGCTCAGGGTCCCCTGGCACTGCCAAGTTGGCTGCGTGGGCTGGCGGTGCAACAATCAGGGCTTGTTTGCAATAAGGTCAGCTTTGCAGATCCCTGCCGAATGTCCTTCCCTGAGGGAAGCATTAGTTACAGCTCCCAAACTGCAAATGGTGCCGTGTCTTATTTTTAAAGAATATAAGACCCAAGAGGGAGGACAGCAGCAGCTGGGGGGTGAGGGTGGTGCTGAAAGCTGCCCTCATTCCTCGTGGCCTCAAGTTGTGCCAGGGGAGCTTTAGGCTGGATATTAGGAAACATTCTCTCTTTCATGGAAAGGGTTGTCTGGCATTGGAACAGACTGCCCAGGGCACTGCTGGAGTCCCCATCCCTGGAGGGTTTAAAAACCTTGTGGATGTGGCACTTGGGGACATGGATTAGTGGTGACCTTGCAGTGCTGGGGGAATGGTTGGACTCTGATCTCAGAGGGCTTTTCCAGCGTGAACGATTCTGTGCCACAGCTGGGGAGGGCAGGGTTGGAATGTCTGCAGGGATAGGCACAAATCCAGCTCCCCTGGAGAGCGTGGGAGAGAGGTGGGGAGGAGGGGGGTTGCTGAAACACCCCCCCAAGGACAGGGCAGGAGCAGGGCAGGGACCTCACTCGGTGTCTGTTCCCGATTCGCAGCCATTGGTCTCTCCCACCGCAGCAGGGAAATGTTTACAAATGCAGGGCTGCAAAACCCAAAGACTGGAAAATCTGCCTGAGCATCACCTGAAACACGTGACTTTTTTTCCTGCCCTAATCCAAACCGGATTTCCCGGCGGACCGGGCGGTGCTGGAGTGGAGCTGCATCAGACACCAGCCTGTGTCAGCCCCAGGCAGCCTGGGGGCATTTTTGGGGGTGCTCCTGAATATGGCACTGTAGCCTTGTGTGCCTGGAGTGGGGAGCAGGGCACAGCCTTGCTTTTGGGAGCTGGAAATCGGAGTGGGGAGCAGGGCACAGCCTTGCTTTTAGGAGCTGGAAATTGGTACGGAATCCTCGTGTTGTGGAGGGGATGGAGAGGAGGGGGACAGGCTGTGGAGGGGACACACCGTGCTCGGTGGGTTCTGAAGGGCACCAGCAGCACCCAAGTGCCTCAAACGTGTGTGCCAACAGGGAGTGTGCAGTCTGCCAAGGGAGAGGCCAGTGATGAAGATGAGGAGACAGAGTATTTCGATGCCATGGAGGATGCACCAGCTTTTATCACTGTAACCGCAGACCCTAAACACCACAGGTACGACCCCCCAGCCTGGCTGGCAGTGCAGAGAGGGCGGGGAAGGGCCGGTGTGCCTTGCCTGGCATTGGGCTCTAACCCCATGGCAGCATCCCCTCCCACGGGTTTACTCTGCAGGCACTCCCCCAGCAAACTCCTCCCAAACTCCTCTCAGCCTCTGCCCAGGGCTCCCTGTCCACCTGTTCCTGCATTCCTGGAGCTGCTCCTGCATTGCTGGAGTGGGCCAGGCTGAGGATGGCCCCAGATTAAGTGAAGAAGGTGAGGAAGGGCCCGCGCCAAGCCTGTGCTGTGGGGAAGCTGAGTCCTGTGCCCCAGCAGCTGATGGGAACAGGGACTTGGAGGGAGATCCCTCAGAGCACTGGGGCAGAGGCAGGGAGCACATTGCCTTAATAACATTGTGGAATCCTGGAATGGTTTGTGCTGAAAGGGATCTTAAAGCCCATCTCCTTTCACCCCCTACCATGGGCAGGGACACCTTCTACTAGCCCAGGTTGCTCCAAGCCCCGTCCAACCTGGCCTTGGACACTTCCAGGGATTCAGGGGCAGCCACAGCTTCTCTGCCCAACCTTTGCCAGGTCCTGCCCACCCTCACAGGGAAGAATTTCTTCCCAATATCCCATCTAACTCTGCCCTTCAGCTGCATCACCTGCTCTTACTCCTCCCTGGGCCTCTGGGCTGAAGGTGCCTGTTGTCTGACCCACGGTCACATCAGTGGGCTTGGTGACAAAAGCAGAGTCTGTGCCCCCAGAGCTGGGGCTGAGAATCCCCTCTTGAGCAGCCTCTCCCAGCACCTGTGCATGGCCTCTGTCACCCTGTTTCCATCTCAGCAGCACCCAGGGGCGTTGCAGGGAGATGCTCCAGGTGATGCTACCCCAGCCCCATCTCTCCTGTGCCCTCCACTGCCCGTGCCCATGCTCACCAGGCAGTGCTTCCTTCCACAGGCGTTCGGGCAGCAACCTGAGCGGGGCCAGCGAGGGCCACCCAGAGGACTGGAACCTGGAGGACAGTGTGAGTTGGCTGGGCAGAACGAGAGGGATGGTCCTGTGGGATCAAACCAGGGCAGAGCAGCAGGAGAGGAGTTGGTTGTGGAGGGACCTTCCAGCTGGGCCAACCATGCTCCGTGAGCCATGATTGGGGGACAGATGTCAAAAGTCTTCCATCGGCATCCTAAACACACTCCTAAGGGAAGCAGGAGGATGCTGGGGGACAGTTGTACCCATATTTCCCTGGAGAACAGGCTTCCAGCAGTGCTCCCCAGCACAAGTGCACACAGTGTCTCCTGAGCTGTGGTTGCTGCTCTTGGGAGGTGCTGGATCTGGTTAGGTCACGCTGGGCCAGTCCAGCTCAACCCTGTGTTTCTTGTGTTGCTTCCACAGGTCTTTGAGAGCTCCAATCAAAGCAGCTACAATGAGTCCACGTGCAAAGATCTCCTGCCGAAGAAAAGGAGGCGGACTCGCATTCCTGACAAACCCAACTACAGCCTTAACCTCTGGAGCATCATGAAGAACTGCATTGGCAAAGAGCTCTCCAAGATCCCCATGCCCGTAAGTCAGCGTGTCCCTGGCATCCAGGGCTGGCACAGGGGGTTCAGTTTGGGCACAGCTCTTGGCTGTCCAGAGGGCTTGGATTACAGCTCCAGGTGGTGCTGCCTGGTGCTGTGGTAGCACAGCAACCCTGAGTGAGACAGGAGCATGTCACCACATCCCAGGGCACTGGATTTTGTGCTGGCGAAACCCTGAAAACCACCTCATTTTTGTCATGGAATGGTTTGGGTGGGAAGGGACCATCCAGTCCCACCCCTTGCCACGAGCAGGGCCACCTTCCACTAGCCCAGGTTGCTCCAAGCCCTGTCCAACCTGGCCTGGGACACTTCCAGGGATGGGGCAACCACAGCTTCTCTGCCTTACCTGTGCCAGGGCCTGCCCACCCTCCCAGGGAACAATTCCTTCCCGATATCCCATCTAACCCTGCCCTCTGGCAGTGGGAAGCCATTCCCTGTGCCCTGTCCCTCCATGCCTTGTCCCCAGTCCCTCTCCAGCTCTCCTGGAGCCCCTTCAGGCACTGGAAGGGGCTCTCAGGTCTCCCCAGAGCCTTCTCTTCTCCAGGTGAACACCCCCAGCTCTCCCAGCCTGGCTCCAGAGCAGAGGGGCTCCAGCCCTTGGAGCATCTCCATGGCCTCTTTGGACTTGCTCCAGCATGTCCTTGCTCCAGAGTGAACTGGAGCAGAGGGAACACTGCCCACATATCCTCTGCAAATCCAGCTGTTACAGAGTCATGGAGGGCCCCAGGACACCGTGAATCCCTGAGGATTCATGTGGAAGGGACCTTGTTGCTGGTGATGTTTTCCCCAGTGTGTGTCTCAGGGACAGGACACTCCAGGCGTAGCCCCACCTGCCCCAACCACAACAGGGCTGAATTCCACTCTAGGGACCCAGAGTAGCTCATTTTCCTTAAAAAGAACAGCTTTTTAGCAAAGGAGATGCTGGGGGGTGATTTTGGCTGCTGGAGAGGTCTGTCTGGAGGAGCCCCTGCCACGAGGGTAAGTGGGTTGTGTGTTAATTCTTGCAGATAAATAAATGTGCCTCAGCTAAATGCTGCCACAGCAGACTCCCCAAAAGTGCAGCCCTGCTTTTCTGAGCACACCAGCCCTTTTCAGGCTGCCCGTTCCCAGCAGCGCATCACCAGTGAGCAGCATGGATGGCACTGGGTCCCCAAAAATTATCAGGTCCTGGCAGGCTTGGGAGAACTGTAAACATCTGGGGCTCCTGGGGGTTATTGTGATACTGGCTAGAGTGGAATTAACCCAGCAAAGTGTGACCCACAGCCCTGGAGAAGTGCTTGGGGTCCTTCCCTCTCTGGGCAAAGGGTAAGGAGCACATTTCAGGGGCTTGGATGTTGAGTTGGTTGTGTTATGTCTCTTCCTAAGGCAGAGCCTGGGGGAGAGCTCAGAGCTCTGGGTGTGAGACTGCTGAACTGTCTCTTCCGTGTGCTCTTTCCAGCTGAGATGCCCAGCCCAGCACCAGCTGCTGCCATTTCTGCTGCAGCAGCAAATCAGGGTGTGATGGGCACAGGAATAAGCTCAGGATGTGAAAATTTCACCCTGTGAGTGTGGGGGGCCCTGGCACAGGCTGGGCAGAGAAGCTGTGGCTGCCCCATCCCTGGAAGTGTCCAAGGCCAGGTTGGACAGGACTTGGAGTACCCTGGGATAGTGGAAAATGTCTCTACCCATGGTAGGGGGTGGAATGGGATGAGCTTTATGTCCCTTCCAACCCACACTATTCTGGGATTCCATGACAATAAGTGGGATACACCCCACAAGCTCAGCCACATGTGGCATTTCTTTGGGAGATTGACCCCAAGAACAAGCAGCCCGTGGGTAACAGGGCAGTTTAACCTCCTTCCACCAGCCATTGAAATCCCTTCTACAGTCCATGTGCAGGAGAGGCTGATGGCTCCCTGGGCTTTGGAGCTGACACTGGGAAAGGAGATGGAGGACGAGCGGGAGGAGGAGAGAGCAGAGCAGGTGACTTGGGGAAGTCAGTTTGGAACTGTGATTAATTATAGCACAAACCATCAGTGACTCTGCTGTGCTCACTGACTGGTGGGGCTTCTCATACCATGGGCTTCACCCGAATTCCTGACGAATTAGGAGCATTTCTGAGATGCTCTTGAGTTGTTCTGAGATCCATCCCCTTCCCGGGGGATGTGATGGGCTGACAAACCTCTCGTGCAAACAGCTCCCTAATTTTCCCTCTGAATGAACAAACCTACAGCACTGAAAAGGAGGAAAACAGCTGGAGGCATTTGGAACTTGGGTGGGTTCATCTTCCTCCCCCGTGGAAGGATTTTACTTCACCGTGGCCTGAGGATGGAGCTGCCAGCTTTGTTCTCTGCATCTCTCCTAAGAGTTACCCCAGATGATTTCCTTTTTATGTGGATCTGATGCTGCTTTTTCTGCACAGCTCTCTCTTCTTGGATGCTGTAAGATCCCTGCCACTTACAGCGTAAATCCCTGAGTGGAAAAGCTAAAAAAAGCTAAATCCTGGAATCTGGAATTTGTTTTCTTTAGCATGAAATATTTAACCTGGCTTAGAGAAATTCTCCCATCCTTCAGCCATCTGCTCCTAAAATGCATTTCTTTATTCTGAACTGAAATCAAAAAGTGAATTTCATGTGGATTTGAGGCTCCTTCTGACCTTCTGAGGCTCCATCCTTCTTTTGATTATTTTTTTATTTAAGCGTTTTCAGAGCAGAAAATAAGGGTGCTGTCATGGGACTGAAGTCCCAGGAACAGTGAGACTCCAAAATCAGGTTTTCTGAGCAGCTGGGCCAGCCTGGCACAGGGATGGCTTTGCCAGGAGATCATGAGGACAACCTGGGGAGCAGCACATCCTTGTCCTATGTCTCTGTGTCCAGTGGGATGCTGGCTGGGAAGCAGGAGAGACTGGTCTGGCTTGCTGAGGCTCATTTTGGGGCTCCGGGTGATGCCTGAGATGATTCCTGGTTATCCCATGGGGCTACCCCACACCTCAGCTGGGGACTTCAAAGCCTTGGTGCTCCCATGATGGTTGACGGAGCAGAGGACATGTTCCCTGCCTTTTTCTGGGCTCCGGTGATGCCTCTCAGGTGTCTCTCCTGCTTCCCTCACCTGCCCTGTTCCCCTTCAGGTGAACTTCAACGAGCCCCTGTCGATGCTGCAGCGGCTCACAGAGGACCTGGAGTACCACGAGCTGCTGGACAAGGCGGTCAAGTGCGAGAGCTCCACGGAGCAGATGTGCTTCGTCGCCGCCTTCTCCGTGTCCTCCTACTCCACCACTGTCCACCGCACAGCCAAGCCATTCAACCCTCTGCTGGGGGAGACCTATGAGCTAGACAGGCTGGAGGAGCTCGGGTTCCGCTCCCTCTGCGAGCAGGTGAGTGCAGGGGCTTTGGGTGCCCTCGCCCTGCTCATGTCCTGCTGAAGGACCGTCAGCATCTCCTCACAGTGTGCATTCCTCGGCTCTTCTCCCAGCAATTGGTGCTAGCACAAGGACAAGCTGGTGGAGTCCCCATCCCTGGAGGTGTCCAGAGAATAACTGGATGTGACACTCTGGTGCTCTGGTGTGATTGATAAGGTGGTGTCAGGTCACAGGTGTCAACCCTTGATGATCTTGGAGGTCTTTCCAACCTCAGTGATTCAGTGAAATGGCCTCAAGTTGTGCCAGGGAAGGTTCAGGTTGGATATGAGGAGAAATTTTTCCCTGAAATGTTGTAAAGCCCTGACACAGCTGCTCAGGGCAGTGGTGGAGTCACCAACCCTGGAGGTGTTCAGAAAGCAAGGAAACGTGGTACTTTGCGATAGCAATTAGTGGGTATGGTGGGATTTGGTTGAAGGTTGGACTTGATGATCTTGGAGGTCTTTTCCAACCTTAAAGATTCATTCCGTGATTCCTCCTGGCTAAGAGTGCCAGGGGGTTGCTGTTGGCCTTGCCAGGAGCAGCAGCATGCACAGCCCAAGGCATGTTTTGGAATCACCATCCTGTGATTCCCCGATTCATTTGATGATTATGTGCAGTCATGCCCCAAGCTTTTCCAGGGTCTCTTTGTGTTTCAAGATCTCATTCCTTCCCTGATGGACTGAAGTTTTTAGTTTCACAGCCTGGGGGAGCCTCATGAGCTCTGAGAGGCCCATGCTCTGCCCACAGAGCACAGCTGGAGCCCACTGATCAAACAGCAGGTCTTAATTAACTTCCTGGAGTGCTGATTGAGTTGTGACCTGTGGAGATAATGGACTGTTAAATGCTTAGCACAGCTGGCTGGTCCATCCTGCATTCCTGGGAAGAAACTGGGCCATTTGTTACGTTTCAGGCAGGACATCCCTTTGTGGGGGCTCTTTTTTCTCCAGGTCTGGCTCAGGACATGCTGGGAGCAGTGAGGAGGCTCGGGCTGGCACCAGGATCCCCATGTCCCCCCAGCTTGTCCCTGTCCCTTGTCATTGGCTCCTCCAAGTCACAGTCCTTTGTCCCCTGGTGTGGGGTGGTCACTGCAGCGAGTGCCAGGCTCTGCCACCAGCTCCTTACGCGACACCCAAGTGTGGACAAAGCCCCTCCCTGGTGATGGGTGCCCAAACCCATCAGACTCCTGGAGAGCACTGGCCTGAGGCAGTGACCTGGTGACCTCCTGTCACATCCCGTCACATCCCACTGCTCTCACTGCTGCTCAGGCAGGGACAGGGAACAGGCTGTGTGGGGCCTCCTGGAAGTGTGACCCCATGCTCGTGACACCAGGAAGGTCCTGCAGCAGATCATCTCCAAGATTCATGTTTTCATGTTTGCTGTCCCCTCACTCCCCCAAGAGCTGTGTCCTCAGTGTTACCTGGCTCTGCTCACCCCCATGTCATCCTTCCCAGTCTTGGGAGCTTAAGCCTGTGGCTGCAGCGAGGTGGGACACTGCCAGACCTGAACCCTGCCTGCACACCTGCCCTCCTGCCTGCACTCTTGCCCTCCTGCCTGCTCTGCTCCCAGTAGCTGGGTCAGAGGCAGCCATGTCCCTCCAGCCATCCCCCAGCACTGTGGGTGTCACAGAGCTCAGGTTCACCTACCTCAGCAACATCACTTTCACTTCCCTCACCTGGAGGAGATTCCTGGCTGTCACCTGGCTTGGCCTGGGCCGTGGGAAGTGGGTATTTCCTTCCCAGGATGCTCAATCCTTCCCTTAGCCAGCAGCAACCCCCTGGGTACAGTTGGAACACCTGGGTGGATTTATCACCACAATGGGGCTGTGGTGCTGAAGCCCAGGGCTACTTGTCAAGAACCTCTGGACACCTGTGACCACATCAGTGCCACACCTGCCTGCCAGGTATCCCTGGGCACCCCTGACTGCATTACTCCCACACCTTACCAGCCCTCAATCCTTCACCCTGCTTTTCACCACCTTCCTTCCTCCAACCCTGTTCCCTCCCAAGTGAATAACCTGCCTGGAATTACTTTCTTCAGTTGGTCCCAGTTTTCCTCCTGTTTCCAAATGTAGTATTCCTGACCAGTTTCACACCAGCCTGATCCCTGGGTGCAGCCCTCTGCCTGCCCTTGAGTCCCTCCCTTTGCTGGCACAGCATATGAGCTTCATCCAGAATCAGGATTAGTGTAACTCTTGTGAGCCTTTGGTCCTTGACTGGAGCATCTCTGTGCCCCCCCCAGGCCATCTCAAAGGGCACATTTTGATAACAGTGTGACTTTGACACAGGACAGACAGACAGATACCCTTCCCACTGTTCTGAATTTTCCTGTGCTGCTCAGCCAACGCGCTGAGCCACGCGTTGATAATCCAATGCCTGAAATCCAGTTATCCAAATACGATTTCCTCCTACTGGTGACTGGGATTTGATGGTGAGGTCTTGGCTCTGCCGGTGTGTAATCCCAAGCTTGGGGTGCTCAGCCTGTAATTACAGCAGTGAAAATCATCCCTGAGCTCTGTGTGTGGCCACAGGGCCTGGGATCTGGGGGGCCTGGGGATGGGTGGCCTGTACCAGGCTGGGCTGTGCCAGCAGGTGAGCCCCTGCATGAGGGCAGAACCCTCTGCCTGGAGTATTCCTGCTCCCAACTTCCTTTTGAGCAGCCTTTCCAGGGCAGAGGGATGTGAACATCATCCTTTACCAGGTCATTCTCAGGACTTAGGATGTTGTATCCACTTTTCCAGCCCAATGTGTGTGTGAGGGCAAAGCCAAAATCTTGCTGTGTGTCTTGGACAACTTGGACAACTGTGTTCCCACGAGTTCCAAAGCAGATCAGTGGGAACTGCTGCTGTTAGGAGAGGTTACACTGGGATTGTTGGAATGCCAGCACATCCCTGGAGAGCAGGGCCATGTCCTGGGATCATGGCACAGCAGAATCTCATGGTGATGGTTGCTCAAGTTACGATTTCATGGATAATGCTTTGAAATAAGCTTAGCAAATCCTGGCAGGAGCTCAGTGTGCCTTCCTTTGCTGCTGGGGCATCTCACCAGGGGTCACCCTGACACCCAGGAGGAGACTGGGCTCTCCAGGGAGCATCCTCAGGGCCAAAGCTGGTGTGGACCTCTCCTCTCTGAGGAGTCCTGCTGTGAGCACCCAGCAATGGCTGTGGCCTTACGGGTTGTTCTCCTGTCCCCAGGTGAGCCACCACCCCCCGGCAGCCGCACACCACGTGTACTCCCGGCGAGGGTGGACCTTGTGGCAGGAGATCACCATCGCCAGCAAGTTCAGGGGCAAATACCTCTCCATCATGCCACTGGGTAGGTGATGGGCACTGGGAGCTTCTGGGGTTGGTGTTCCCTGCACTGCTTGTGTAGCACCCAAAGGCCAGGGCAGCTGGTCCCTTGGGCTCACCTGGAATTCTGTGAATCCCTTGGGCTCACCTGGGGCTCTCTGAATTCCTTGGGCTCATCTGGAGATAAGTGAATTCTTTGGGCTCATGGAGGACTCTGGGAATCCTTTGGGCCCACCTGGAGCTCAGACAATTCCTTGAGCTCACATAGGACTCTGGCAATCCCTTGGCCTCACGTAGGGTTCAGTGAATTCTTTGGCCTCATGTGGGGCTCAGTGAATTCCAGTGAAGGCCAGATTTGTGCTCCTGACCCAATGATCTGACAGTAACACATCTGCCCTGGAAGTTGAAATGATGGCAGCTGTAAAGGGAGGTTGCTTTGCTTTGGAAATAATCCCCTTTGGATTCAATAAGCTGCCATCTTCCAGTGTTTTATTTGTCTTCTGCCTGTTCCTGGGCTGGGCATTATGCCCTGGGCTGGTCCCAGGGTGGTGCTGGTGCCTGGCTGGCCTTGGGACACCGAGTCAACCAGGCAGCACGTTTCTGACCTGCTTTGAAATGAGTATTTTTGGCAGAGGGCCTGACAGGTGTTGTACCTCCCTTTCTGCAGCACCAAGGGGAGGGATGAATCCAGACCCAGCGCTGGCTGGGGGCAGAGGATGGGGGATGCAGGTACAGAGGCTGGGATGGCTCTGAGGATGGTGGTGGGCTCTGGGGAGACATCTGCCCTCTCTGAGCTCAGGACACTCCTCTCTCCACAGGTGCCATCCACCTCGAGTTCCACTCCAGTGGGAATCACTATGTCTGGAGGAAGGTCACCTCCACTGTGCACAACATCATTGTGGGCAAGCTCTGGATCGACCAGGTTGGTGGCTGTGGGTGAGGGGCTGGGTCCTGCCTGGCTGGGCATTGCCCTTCTGGGGTGCTCCTGCCACCATGGGAAGCTGTGCTTCCCTGGCAGCGATGGGGGGAGGCTTCCTGGAGCTCCTCATGGCTCTTCCCAAGGGACAGGGAGGGGTGGCTGGTGCAGGGGCTCCAGCCAGCAATGGTGCTGTACCCAGTGTTGATTTGTACCTGCTCTATAACTAACACCTGCTCTGTCTCTCCCTGCTCTGGTTCCCTGTCTTTTATCCAGTCTGGTGAAATAGAGATTGTTAACCATAAGTCCAAAGATAAATGCCAGCTGAAATTTACCCCCTACAGCTACTTCTCCAGGGATGTCCCACGAAAGGTGCGTACCCAGCAATGACCCTGCTCCTCCTGCCAGCCTGGGCTGGGGTGAAACCTGACCCTTCTCTCTCAGCTGGGCTCCCAGGCTCCCAGTACCACTGGGATGAGCCCCAGCACGAGGCTGAGGGGCTGTGGGTCACCAGGGAGGGATGGGAGCACCTCCTTGTCCTGTGTTTTGAACCTCCATGTGTTGGAGGTGCAGCACTGAGAGCTGGGAGTGGTTTGATGGGCTGCATGGTCAGGATGGGCACAGCTGATGTCCAAGGAGACACCGTGCCAGGTCCAGCCGCTCTGGTTGGGGCACTTGGAGAGTGTTTTGCCCCTCTGGGCATTTCTAAATGTCATCTCCCCCTGCCAGGTGACAGGAGTGGTGAGTGATGCTGATGGCAAAGCCCACTATGTCATGTCTGGCACGTGGGATGAGAAGATGGAGTGCTCCAAGATCCTGCACAGCAGCCACGGCAGCACCAGCATGGAGGGCAAGCAGAAAACAGTGTACCAGACACTGTCCCCAAAGGTCCTGTGGAGGAAGTACCCCCTCCCGTGAGTGCTCTTGGCATGGGGTGCTGGATGGGCATGGGGATGGGAAGAGGATGGGGATGGGAATGGGGATAGGATGGCATTCCCTGAACCTCATGGGAGGGGACCAGGACTTTGGGGGGCTGAGTGGCTCTTTCTGGGGTGGAAGGGGAGAGCAGGTCCCTGTGAGGGGAAGGGGGGAACCCTTTTGGATGGGTTTGGAGCAGCTGGGGCACCAGTTGGGTTTTTGGGGCGTTGGGTTGTGGTAGGGAGGGGTGTTGGCTGCTTTGCCTTGCTGGTGAGTCCCTGGCCATCCTGTCCCACCAGTCACTATCCCTCTGGAGACCAGTCCTCCCTTGGCACTCCTGCCCACAGAAGGGCTTGAGCATGTTCTGTTGGGATGGGAACTCCACCACTGCCCTGGGCAGCTGTGTCAGGGCCTGACCACCCTTTCCATGAAGGAATTTTCCCAATATCCCCCCTGTCCCTCTGCCCTGACCCAGCCTGAGGCCATTCCCTCTCCTCCNAGGGGCTGGGGGGCCGTGCCTGAGGTAGCCCCAACCCCGCGCTCCTGACCAGGGCTCTCCGGCCGCAGGGAGAATGCAGAGAACATGTACTTCTTCTCTGAGCTGGCGCTGACGCTGAACGAGCCCGAGGAGCGCGTGGCGCCCACGGACAGCCGGCTGCGGCCGGACCAGCGGCTGATGGAGAGCGGCCGCTGGGACGAGGCCAACGTGGAGAAGCAGCGGCTGGAGGAGAAACAACGGGCTGTGCGGCGCAGGAGGGAGGCCGAGGCCGTGGAGGCCCTGGAGGAAGGTGAGATGCTCGGGGGTGTCCGTGGGCAGGGATGTGTGGCACAGGAAGGGGGTGGAGTGACCGCGCAGCTCCTGTATGGCCGTGGGAGGTGGGGAGTTGCCGGATCGCATCCCTGACCCGTGTTGCTCCCGGGACAGGGAAGGACTACGAGGGGTACATCCCGCTGTGGTTCGAGAGGAAGGTGGACGCCATCACCGGGGAGCTGATCTGCGTCTACAAGGGTGGCTACTGGGAGGCCAAGGACAAGCAGGACTGGAACATGTGTCCCGACATCTTCTGAGCCCCACCCGTGCTGGGACTGCCCTGCAGGACACCAGGACAGCTGGGGACTGCCCCAGAGACAGCCTGGGGACAGCCCAAGGGACGGCCTGAGGACAGCCCGAGGGACAGCCTGGACATGCTGGCACCAACCCACTGGTGGCCCACTGGGCATACACAAAGTCAACACATGCAGAGATCCAAACAGGGATTCCAAACCTATTTTTTTACTAATAAATAGCATCTTTTTTTTTTTTTTTTAAATGATGGCTTTTTCAGTGACTAATTAGGAATGAGGACACGTGGAGCTGGGTTGGGTTTAGGGTATTCATTGCCTGTATCCTTCAGTGCCTCGGCTCCACTGGCTGAGACATCAACTTCCAAAGATGCCTGGGGTGTGGGAATGCTGTGCACTTGTGTGAGCTCTTCTCTTTGCCATTTTTTTTGCCCCCTCTCCCATTTCTGTGTGGACTTTATGGAATTATTTTTTTACAAAAAAGAATCTGCTCCTGGTTCAGGTTCCTTCAAAGATAGACATGAACAACTCTGAGTCCTGCTCGGAAAACTGTCCCCAGGGGGCTATGGCGCTTGATCTGGAGTCTCTTAGTGGTTCCCACAGTGCCCAGTCATCCCAGTAACACCAATTAGGATATTTCAACTGGTGACTTTGCTTTCTTGACCTGTTTTTTGGGTTTTTTTCAAGAGTGTTTGAGCCATTTCCCCACAGTCTGATGTGTTTAGTCAAGGCTGGGGACTGTCTTCAATGTGATGCTTTGTGGGAGTGGTTTGAGTGAGGTTTGGTTTGGTTTTCCTGCAGCCACATCTGAGGGGGAATGACCCTGCTGAGGTCTGGAATACCAGGCAGACCCTGAGAAGGGGTTTGTATCCCAGCAATGCTCCAGGGTCCATGTCCCCACTCTGTATCCCTGCATCCAGAGCTGGCAGGAGCCTGGACCTCAGTGCCAGGTTTTCCAGCAGCATCTGCCTGCTGAGCTGGGTGGGAGAGGAGGGAAGAGATGCCGTGGTGCTGCTGGGATGGAGCCTTGGGCCTGGATCTCCCATCCCTGTGTCTTCCCCATCCAGCTAGACAGGTCTGGCTGCAGTCCCCTGGCACAGGATGAGTCCTGAGGGTCCTGGCTCCTTTCCTTCTCCTCCCTCACGGCTGGGATCTCCCTGGAGCAGCCTCAGGTCACTGGGGCTGAGGGAGCCCCTCATCCCCTTCACCCCTCCCACGTGCCATCGCCTTCCCACGGCCCTGGAGGTGCCAGGAGAAGCAGAGCGAGCTCCTCCAGTGATGGGCGCGGCCCCGGAGTACCGAAGGGGAGCAGGGGCTGGCAGCTCCCAAACATGGGATCCCCTGAGCCAGGGGGTATCAGGGACAGCTGGACACCTGCACTTGCCCCGTTGGATCTCCTTTTTGATGTCTCCTTCTCCAGCTCTTCACCATATCACGCTGAGCGGAGCCGGCACATCCACGTCAGCAGATAATTAGCAATAATGAACTTCGAGACAACGGTAACTGGAATATCCAGGCTGCACATGGGACACTTATGCAATCAGGTTCCTCATCCATCAGTCTCCTCCTGGTCAGCTTCCAGCACCTCCATGCCTGTTCTCCCCCACAGACCCGCGTGTACAGTCCCTACAGCCCCCATATGGCGTCACCATGAGGAGGGACAGCCCCCACTGCTCTCAAGGGACCCTTTAATCTTATTTATTTGCTTCTAATTTATACATATATATAAATATATATAAAATTATTTTGCTTAAATTTCTATGGTACACAATAGATGAAAAATGATGAAGACAGAAGTGTCTGTCTGAGTTTTTGCAGCACAAGCACGAGTCCCCGTGGCTCATCCCGAGGTCTGGTGGTGGTGATGGAGTGATTCCCAAAGCAGGGGTGTAATGTGTTGCTCCAAAGCTGGATGCAGTAGCATGGAAAAAGTTTTCCAGAGACATTCCCATCTGGAAATCATGTGTTTGAGGGTTGAGGGGTGGCACTCAGGATCCCTGGGAGTGGGATGCTCCAAGCTGCTTCCCAGCGCCCTGGGCAGCTGCTCCAGCGTGTTCACTCCTTCCTGACCCTTCCTGGAGCTTTACCCTGGCGTGGGAAAGCCCTTGCAGGTCTTAAATGATCCTTAGATGTGGGAATCAGCCTGTGGAGAGCTGCTGGTGTCCTGGCCCCAGGTGTCCCTCCTGGCAGGGTGGAGGATGCTCTGCTCAGATCCCGGTGCTGCTGGGTTGGTTTGTGGCAGCACTGGAGTGTCCCATGGGATTTTTCCCACTTGAGCCCTGAATCGGGTTTGTAAAGTGGGCTACAAATTGAGCTTTTCAGAATGCCTTACTTTCCTTTTTTGCTGTGTCAATGCAAGTGTCACCTGGGAGCTTGGAGAGGGAAGAAACTCCAGCACAGGCTGTTCCCAAAGCTGGATCCTGGTGTTCCAGCAGCCGAGGAGGGCAAGGAGTGGGATGTTGCTCCATAAGTGCTAGCTCTGAGGGTCCTGCTGGGCTCTGGGGCCCTGAGAGGTCCTCTCTGATGTGCCCCCATGGCCATGTCCATCTGGAAATCCCCATAACAGCCCTGCACACTCCACGGAGCACGGGGGAGCACGAGGAGCACCCCCAGCCCAGGAATTCCCGGGATTTTAGGCTAATTGAAAAAATTGCTCCATCTTCCAGAGTTCATCTATCAGCAGCACTTAACCAGAGCACCATCTCCTGGTCCTTCTGTTCCTCCTGGAGGATTTTAATGTCATTCCACTGTAAATGCTGTTGAATGTATTTTCTTTTTGAACAATAATATATTGTGAGTGATCCCTCTTCTCCTACATGGAAATAAAACTTGGATTCGGGAGTTTTAAAAGCAGTGGTGCTGAGGTGGTCACTGAGTCCCCAGGGCTGCACTGGGGGGTCCTGGAGGAGCCCTGAGATGGGAGAGCCCTGGCTATGTGTGTGGGGCAGAGGCACGGGGTGGAGGGCATGGCAGGGACCATGGCCAGGAGAAGATCCAGGGAATGTTGTTCAAAGAAGGAGGTTGCCCAGAGGATGAGAAAGTCCAGAGAAGTGGTTTTTCAGGGAAGGAGGAAGATCTGGGGGGAAGTTGCACAGCAGGGGAGATGGTCCATGGGAAGGTGTTTTGGAGGGGAGGACCATCAGAGAAGATGGACCAGGGGAGGTTTTTCAAGGTAGGAGGTGTCCAAATGGAGAAGGTCCAGGGAAGCAGGAGCATGAGAGGTATCCCAGGTGTAGGTGCCCATGGAAGGAGGTTGTCTGGGTACAGCTTAGAGAAGGAGAACCAGGGAAGGGTTGCCCAGGGAGGAAGGAGGAGGAGATCATCTGGGGTGGAGGTGGAGGGAGTTGAACCAGGGTGGTTGGGCCAAGGGAGAAGGTGGTGGCCCAGAGGAGGAACAGGGAAGGAGGAACAGGAGAGGTGGCTCGGGAAGGTGCCCAGACACAGAGATTCCCTGGGGCTGGTGGGAAGGAGCTGTCCCAGGGGACGCTGTGTGGGCAGGAGGAGGCCCAGGGGAGCCGGGGGAGGATCTAGGCAGGGGCTGTGGAGGTGGGAGGGAGAATCCCAGGCAGGCTGGGACTGGTCCCTGCCGTCGTTGCCTGGAGACAGAGATACACAGCACTGCCCGTCCTGGCCCCGCTGGCTGTCCTGGCACTGTCCTGTCCACCCCAGGTGAGCTCGGGGCTGGGGTGGGGGACCCTGGCACTGGGACCCCCAGTGGGGATGTGGGCAGTGGGATGCTGGGCACGGTGTGGGACTGAGGACCAGGCAGCTCCCCGGGGCAGCCCCTGTGACCCTGCAGGGGCACTGGGATGTGGGTGGGCCGGGCTGTGCCAGGCTCAGCACCTTCACTATGAACCTAATGAGTTCCTGGAGGTTTCCAGAGAGTGTGCCCCTCGCTGTGCCCTGTGCTGCAAGTGGGGCTGGCAGCCTCGGAGCTGGAGGAGGGTGTTTTCCAAGGCCAAAAGTGCGGTGGTGGCCACACAGGTGCCCAGCTCTGCCCCAGCCCCCGACCAACACACCTTTGCTCCTGACAGACTTCTCCTTCCATTCCATAGTGGAGCCCTTTGGAAGCACAGGGTGCTGCTCGTCCTGCCTGGCCCCACTGGAGAACCCCCCCAGGGGATTTTTTGCCCACCCACAGGGCTTTGAGACTCTCAGCACCTCATTCCTCCTGTCTGCTGGAACCAGGCCCCAGGCCCCGGGGAAGCAGCTGGAATTTGCAGGATCCTGAGCAAGGAAACACTGGGACTGTGGGCTGGACCCCACTGATGCCCAGCTCAGCCAGGTGTGGGGTGTGGGAAGGGGCTGAGAAAGGAGGGGCAGTGGGACCACCTGGGGCTGATGAAGCACCAGCAGGAGCACCCCCTTACCAGTGGAACCACATTCCCTGTTCTCCCCCTGAAGCCTCCAGGTGTGGGCACCAGTAGCAGCAGAAACAGGGACATCCTTCCCAATACTGTCCTGGTTGGCTCTGGGATGGCTGGTGAGTGGGGACGGGGCACTTTGGGGCTTTCTCAGCTCTGCTTTGCCCCCCAGCCCCTCTGCCCACCCTCTGTACCAGCTCTGCAGAGTGATGCCTGGCTGGGAATGATGCTGAGGCAGAGAATCATGAAGCTGGGGAAGGGGCTGGAGCAGCAGGAGCGGCTGAGGAAGCTGGGGGTGGTTCAGCCTGGAAAAAAGGAGGCTCCGGTGGGACCTTCTGGCTCTGCAACTCCCTGACAGGAGCGGGGAAGCCAGGGGGGAGCAGGGCTCTGCTCCCAGGGAACAGGGACAGGAGGAGAGGAAATGGCCTTAAGTTGTGCCAAAGAAGGTTTAGGTTGGATATTGGGAAAATTTCTTAACGGAAAGGGTTGCCCACCCCTGGCACAGCTGCCCAGGGAAGGGGTGGTGTCCCCATCCCTGGCGGGATTTAAAAGCCCTGTGTATGTGGCACTTGGGGACATGGTGAGTGGTGGCCTTGACAGTGCTGGGGGACAGTTGGACTCTATGGTCTCAGAGGGTTTTTCCAAGCTGAACATGTCTGTGATTCCATTCTGTGATTTCACAGCCGGTGCTGTTGATATCAAACAAACACACAGCACAGGGACCAAACCAGCGAGTGCTTGGAGAGCAAATTGTACCCTGGGAAATGTGCAAAGGGCGCTTTGGGACCAGGTCCCCTGGTTTGGGATCACGACTGTCCTGTCAGGCAGTGGCTTCCCATGTTTTGATAGAAGAGCTGACAGTATCCCCATCCTGCACTGCACTGGCACTGCCCCTCCTGCTGAGCTGTGCCAACCCTGGGAGCATCGTCAGGATTGAATAGACCCTGCTTTAAAAAGAAAACAAGAACCATATTGTGTCTTTTTCCTCTGGAAGTACTTGAGAATCTTGCTGGAAAGGGTGGGATGTGCTCACCCCATGCTCCCCGATAAGAACAGGAATTTCCAATCCCTCCAGGGTGGTTCAAATCCATCTCCTTCCCAGCCCTGCCCAGACACGGGTGGTGGTGGGGGGGGGCTCATGGTCTGCTCTCCCACGCAGAGCTGGAAGGACACGGTGACAGGTGTGCCCAGGGTGACAGCAGCCCTGTCCCCTGGGAGCAGGAGCTCTGCTGGGCTCCACTCCTGGAACCCAGCCCGGGGGACCAGAGCAGCTCCAGCTCCATCCGCACCGAGGACTTCGCTGCCAGGTTCCAGGAGGGAATGGTGGAGCCCCTGCTGTTCGAGGAGGATGAACCCACTGGGGATGTCCCCACTGAGGGAGCTGACCCGGGGCAGGATGAGTCCTTGTTCCCCACAGGGAGAAGACTGGATGACCGGTGGCAGCTGGTGATGGAGCTGGACAGACAGCTCTGGGGGGACAGGTCTCCACCCCTGATGAGGAGGGAGAGCCTGGAGTCTCTGGGAGCGAGGATATCCCGGCTGAGCCAGAGCAACGTGCTTGGGATGGCTTGGGATGGTCCCTGCCCAGCCCCCTCTGCCCAGCCAGCCCTGAGCTGGGGGGACTCTCCCCACAGGGGTCCAGGCTCCAGGGAAGACCTGCTAGCCATGGTCTCGTCTGGCCATTCTGGGAGAACTCCAGGGATCTCTGCTGGCAGGAGCAGGGCTAGGACAAGAACAGGCTCTGCTGATGCCAGTTTGCCCAGGGCCAGCAGTGCCAGGACCAGGGGTCATCCTGTGAGCAAAGCCCTGGGCCTGAGGCAGCAGGAGTCCCCAGCTCTCCAGGGACAGTGTGGAGGGAATGTCACCCCATCTGTGGATGACATGGAGAGGGAAGGAGAAGGCGGCAGGAGGAGAGCTCCCTGCTTGGATCACTGTGAGTCCGGGCTGGCTGGGGGTGCTGGAGGAGGATGGAGAGTGGGACCAAACAAGGGGAAGGGGCATGGCTGGGCCAGGGACCCTCTGTGGGCAGGGCACAGTGGCTCGGGGGGTTTGTCTGGGTTTGTGGCTCCCCCCTCCCCAAATGCCCCTTTCCCTGCAGGCGCTGAGGCAGCAGTGGCAGCCCCCGAGCGATGCAGGGTGAGGGCAGGTGTGTCACCCGTGTCCTGGTGGCAGCGTCGGAAGCAGAAAGTGGGGCTGCCCAGCAAGGTACAGCCCTGGGCAGGCTGGGGTTTGGAGGCTGCCCTGGCCATGGCACCAAAGGGACAGGGGGATGAGGGGATGATCCTGGCTCTGCCTTCTGCTGGGATGTGGAGACCAGCAGGGATGTGGCCAGAAGGCCAAGCTTGGCCCTGGGCTGTGTGTGCCACATGGTGGCCGTGGAAATGCACATGAAAATGACCATGGAAAAGGAGCAAATGTGTTTTTAACTCCACTCCTGGGAGCCAGCGTGTGGTGGTGCAGCCGGTGTCACTGCAGAGGAGCCAGGAGGGGACACAAGAGCCAGTATCTAGTGCCAAGACTTGGAGCAAAGGTGACAGAGCCAGGTATGCCACGGGCTCCAGGGATGGGTCCTGCATGGGGTTGGAGCAGAGAAAGGTACCAGAAGGCCAAGAGGGCCTGGATCCACAGGAGGGCGTGGGCACCCTCTGGAGGCTCCTTTGCAATACTGGTAAGTGGTGACACTGGGGATGTGGGTAACAGTGTCCCCTCCACAGGACTGGCCTGGTATTGCTGCCACACACCTTGGACACCTGGCACCTGCAACCCACAGACCTGGAGAGGATGGTGAGGTGGCCTCGGCATGGCCCAAGCAGGGGCTGGCCAGGCACTGCCACGGGTGGCAGGGACAGGCTGGGGATGCCCTTGGGTGGGGGGCAGAGGCTGGGGGGGCTGTGCTGGCCGTGGCCACAGCCCTGCTTTGGGAGGGAGGGGCAGTTGCTCCCAGTGTGATGGGAGGGCCAGAGCTGGCTCCTAGAGGAGGCAAAAGTGTGGGAATGGGAAAAGAGGAGAATTTTCCAGTCTCAGCAGGGGCAGGGAGCCTGTGTGAGCTGCCAGGAGCAGCTGGGGAAGGAGGGAAGAAAAATGTTGGCTTTTCAAGAAAGGAAGCTGGAGCTACTGAAGGTCAGTACACTCCCAGCTTTGCAGTGGGACCAAGATTCCACTGGAGGGGCTGTGGGAAGGAGCACACACATCACTCCCCTCTCAGTGGCTCAGCCCCTCATCCAGGCATGCACATGTCCCGTGGGAAGAGTTTGGGGCTGCCCAAATTCCTAAAGGGCCAAACTAGATTTATCCCCAGGAAGGTTTATTGAGGGGCTGGAGCTTTTAAGAGGAGAATTTGTTGGGAAAACCATTCTTATGGCTGTAGACGCACCAGGGAGACTGGTCTGCTGGTCAGAAGGTCCCTGGAGACTCCCAACAGAGGCAGGGAGAGCTGGAGTGTTGGGGGTGGGCATGGCTTGATGCCAGGGTGAGGATACTCAGGCTGATGGCAGTGACCCACCAAACCTCAGCTCTTTTCTGGTGGACATCAAGGATGAGGTGGAGCCGCCCTGGCCAGGAGGCACTTGGGCATCCTGCCTGGAGAATGCCCTTAGGAAGAGCCTTCCTGGACCTGGAGGGTGGCCATGGTCAGCCAGAAGGGGTGATATGACTCCAGCTTCCCTTGCAGAGGCTCTGTGAGCTGGAGCAAAGCATCCGCTCCGTCCTGCAGCAGAGGCAGGAGACCCTGCACCAGCTCCATGTGCTGCTCCAGAGGGAGAAGGTGGACACCCTTTGGCAGCTCCAAAAGACCCTGGAGCAGGTCAGGAAGGGAGAAGGGGCATGATGGGGATATGAGGCAGCTGTCAGAGCACACCATGGTGGGACACATTCAACCACAGCTGAACTGCAGAACTGGGGCTGTGGCTCCCGCTGAGGGGGGCCAGCTTGGGGAGCACAGCAGCCTAGATTTGCTGCTCCCTCGAGGTCTTCCAGGTGTTTCTCCCTCCTCACGAGAAGGGCTGGTGGGGATAATGGGGTCTGCTGGGTGCACCAGGCTCAAGTTCTTGCCTTTCAGGGCATGGGGTGTGCTGGGGTTGGCTCGGGGGAGCAGAGGAGATGTTCCCCGGGTGCCTCCAGGCTCGTTCTGCTCGTGCCAAACCCCTGCCCAGCCCCGTGTGGATCCAGATCTTCCCTGGAAGTTCTGACCCGGCTCCAAGGCCAACAGAGGAGAGGCTGAGCAGGCTCGGGGGGCAGAGCTGGTCGTGCAGGTGCCGCTCTGATCCCTCTCTCCCGACACCGCTCCCCAAGGAAAGGGCTGGCAGGAGGGGCCGGCTGCAGCATCTCCGGGGACACCGCTGGGAGCCGGCGGTGCCGGGGCGGGCTGGGCACTCCCCAACCAGGGAGACCCCCCAGGTGTGCCCGTGCCAAGGAGAACCCCTCCCGAGCAGTGGCGTGGGACGGGGTCCCTCCCCGGCCAAGGGCGGGTGAGTCCCGGAGCCGCAGGTGTGGCCGGAGGATGCTCCTGTGGGTGATGGGGGTCCCCTCTGCGAGGGGCCGCTCNACGCTCTCCACATCCTGCGGGGGCTCCGAGAACACATCCAGCGTCGCCTCGGGCAGTGGCAGAGGGTACAGGGAGCCCTGGGACCCGCCCGGCAGAGGAAGAAGGTGATCTGGGGGTGAGGAGAAGGGTCTGGGAGGTAGATGGAATCCATGACCTTTCGAGAATCTATCAGCCTCTGGAGGGATCCAGGGGCGGTGGGATGTCACCCCTCTGCAGCGTCACAGACCCCGCATGCCACGGGGAGTGGGGCCACCCGTGTTTCTGTCGCAGTGCAAGGAGGGTGGGCAGGGCCAGCAGCCAGAGAAGGTCCCAGCCGGTCCAGGCAAACGCTTCAGGTGCTGCTCCAGAGCTCCCCCCTTGCAAAGCTGGGGCCCCACCCCAACTAGCTGGGTGTCACAGCGGTTTGGGGGCTCAGAGGTCTGCAGGGACCCCCAGCTCAGCCCCAAAGGCTGTGTGTCCAGCACTGTTAGTGCAATGGTGATGTGAAAAGCTGCAACCCCACGTGTGGTCAATGGCTGGTCTCCTACAGCAGCCAAGGGGAGGGAGTGACCTGTGTGAGGGACCCTCCGGCCCCTTCCAAAGCCGGGCTGACCATTCTGTCTCTCATGCATAGAGTGAACATTTGAACCCCCATGCCACCCCTCCCCATCCCTGGGTGCTGTGCTGGGCTCTGTGGGCACAGCTGTGGGTCCCCAGGGCTCCTGCACCACCTCCAGAACCACTTGCAGGAGCTGCAGCTGGAAAAGACACAGCACACAAGGAACTCGAGTGTCCTGGGGGCAGAGCTGGGCACCACAGGGAGTGCTGGGCACCACGGCCAGAGAGGAGGGACAGCCAGGGCTGAGGGACTCTCTGTGCCACAACCTCAGCCCAGGGATGGATCCAAAGGAGGAGGAGGTGCAGACCTCCACTGAGGACCACACCAAGGACAGACCTTCCTGGAGGGAATAGTCCTGCAGCAGGCCTGGGACACCAGGGGCTGTGTCTAGTCTGGAGACCTCGGGCAGATCCCACCACCAGCATGGATCTGTGTCATAGAATCAGCAGTACCAGGACTGTTTGTTGATCATGAGTGATCTCATGGTGGGATGGCCATGGAGGTCCCAGGGAACCTTCCCCTGAGGTTGTCTGGATGAGGCACAGGGTCCCCACACTCCCCTTCCTGCTCTGCAGCTTCTCCTTTCCTCAGTGTCCCATCTCTGGGATACAGCCAGGGGTTTACATCTCACAGGCAGGCTGGAGGTGGCATTTCCTTTTCTGTTCCACCACGAGGACACACATTAGGTTGGGTATCAGGAAGAATTTCTTCACTGAATATCTTGTTCAGCCCTGGCACAGCTGCCAGGAGTCCCCATCCCTGGCAGTGTGGCACTTGGGGACGTGGCTTGGTGGACATGGGGGTATCAGTCAAAGGTTGGACTTGATCTTGGAAGTCTTTTCCAACCTTTATGATTCCATGATTCTGTGTTTTCTCTCTGGACACTGAGGCCTGTGCAGGGGCTGCCATGAAGCCGAAGTGTCCCAGTTATGGACTTACAAGAACCTGCAATGATCAGGACAGCAAAGCTCCTGCAAATCCCCCACTATGAGGCTGTGGTGGCCTTGGAGCTGCCAAGTGTCCCCTGGGCAGGTGGGATCTGCCCACAGTCCTGGGAGCACTGACCCTGGGACAGCTGTGGGCAGAGAGGTTTAGTGAAAAAGCAACAGGGGATTGTTCTGTTTAGATGCTTTAATTTAATTTTGAAAAGGAGAAACCTCTTCCTCAGTTTCTACACAGCTCACTGGGGCAAGGCTGGCTTTAATTCCAGGGCAACATCCAAGGAGACTTTCTCCATGTGCTAAGGGGAAAATGAGAATTTCTGCCAGTATTTCATTCCTACACCTTGTTCTGGGAGAAGGGATGAGAACTGGAGTACCTGTGTCATTTCTTACACGTGAAAGTAAAGTGTTTTTCGTTTTGTTTCTCTGCACTGTGGACTCGGGGGGGTTCCCGTGATCCCTTCCCATGCCTGGCCGGTCCCTCGCTGAAGTGACTGTATCATTATTTTCCTTTCAGTTTCACAAACACAATGTGGCACAAGCTACAGCTTTTCTGCAGAGCTTTTAATTAAAACCCAAATACTTGCAAGGCTCCAGGAACATCTTTGCCAACATCACGCTGAGGTTCCTGGTCACGTGAATGATACCAGGAGAGAGAAAACAGATCCTTCAGCAGAGGATTGATGGAAAAACTGGCTCCCAAGTCTCTGAATGATCACAGCAAGGACCTTATACCTGTGGGTTTCGCCTGTGGGGGCCCCTGTCTGAGTCTCAGTTGTTCCCTCTTTATTGTCAGAGAATCCCAGAATGGTTTGGGTTGGAAGGGACCTTAAAGTTTGTTGTTTATTTTTTTCACCATTTTTGACCTTTTTTCCATCTCGGGAATCAGCTCAGCACAAACACCTGCAGCTCCTGCTTTGGCTGATGTGCTGCCTCTGCCACCGTGTGGGTGCACCAACTCATATTCCAGGGAATCGGGATTGCTTTGGTCTAGGGCCATCCAGAGGATCGGGATTGCTTTGGTCTAGGGCCATCCAGAGGATCGGGATTGCTTTGCTCTGGGACTTTCCATAGGACTGTAGGGAGAAGATGCTTCGCTGGCACAGAGCAGAATGAGAGCTGAGGGTGGAACTGGGGTGTCAACACAGAGTCTCCATGCAGCCCTGAGCTTGTGCCTTCTCTGTATGTAGGAAAAATGTTGGCTCTGGGAATACAGTGGGAAAAGGGCACGTCAGCTGCAGAGGAGCTGCTGGTGCTGCTGGAGCTGGAGGCAAACACATCCCATTTCTGCTCTCTGAGCTTCAGCTACTGAAGACAATCCCACACAAACAAACCCTCCTTCCCTCCTCCTCCTCTTTCCTGCGCCAGCTTTATCCTTTCCGCTTTGCAAAAGATTTCATTCCCGCCGAAAGAGCCTGCTGTCTTGAATCCCACCCGTGTCCCTGTGACTGTGCCCAGGTGGCCCCCAGGGAGCCCCCTGGGCCAGCCCCACAGGTGGGTCCAATGTGGGACTGGCAGGGACAGCTCCGCAGGGGAGCCCTGAGGGCACGGAGGGCATTTCACCAGTTTGGGGACTTCAGGTATCTCTTCCCTTCCAGCTGCAGGAGGCGATGGGCTCACGGAGGCTTTTTGGCCTTGGCAGTGGTGGTTTCATGATCTCAGCAGCTCCATGTCCAAGGGGAGCAGGAAAGTATTACTGCTGCTTTCCAAGTGTCTGAAGTACAGCACTTCTGTCCTCAACACACCTGGGAATTCCTCATCCTCTGCCTCTGCTCTAGAGGCAGGCTGGGAGAGATGGGAGTGAAGGGAAGGGTCCAGGGAGACCTGAGAGCCCTTTCCACTGCCTAAACGGGCTCCAGGAGAGCTGGAGAGGGACTTGGGATGAGGGATGGAGGGACAGAACAAGGGGAATGGCTTCCCACTGCCAGAGGGCAGGGTTAGATGGGATATTGCGAAGGAATTGTTCCCTGGGAGGGCGGGCAGGCCCTGGCACAGGGTGCCCAGAAAAACTGTGGTTGCCCCTGGATCCCTGGAAGTGTTTATTAGAGTTTCAAACCTCAGTTTGGAATTCCTTCCAAAAAACTTGGAGCCAACGCCTTAGCGTAGGTAAAGATGATTAATAAAGGACACAAAGGATGTGCAAAAGGACAAAAAGGATGTGCATATCCTGATGTTATCTGCCTTTGGCACAGCCTTTTGTTCTGATCTCTCCCCAGCCTGGGAGAGGGAGGGAAGACGGGCTCGGGTGGGGGAAGGGGTTGGTGTTTCTGCCTTTCTGCGCAGGTCAAAGGTGCAGCGGCTCGGCGCAGAGGAGGGAGAACGGGACACGCCAGGTCCGGCATCGCTGCGGGACCAGGATTGTGTCTTTTTGCTCTCTGGCTTCACCGATCACCCGTGAACATCAAAGGAGACTGCTGTGAGGAAGAGAAACACGCCTGCTTTCTGCACTGCAGATCGCTGGGTTTCTGCTGCTCTTACCACCGACCCCACAGGAGCTGACTCGGCAACGGTGCCGCTGCCATTCCCCCGAGGGAGAGAGGCCAGTGGTGGAGGTGCCACAGCACCACCGGCTGTCCGGAGATATAATTGCATTTCCCCTTTTTTGGGGGGTAGCCAAAAAGACCTTTTGACTGTTTGCCTTGTCATCTGGGGTTGGAGGGGTTTATTACAAACTGTTGTTGTTTGGTTCTTTTCTGCATATATATGTGTATTGTGATTTAAGAATTGTTATCTTTTTCTTCATATATATTTTTCCTTATTAAAGTTCTGTTTTCTAAATTTAAAGGAGAGGGGTTATTTCTTGGCCAACATAGATATCTTAGTTCTCCCCTTGAACTTAGACAGTGCCAGGTTGGATGGGGCTTGGAGCATCCTGGGCTAGTGGAAGGTGTCCCTGCCACGGAACTGGATGAGCTTCGAACTCCCTTCTCACCCAAGCCATTGATTCTGCAAGGCCAGGACTCATCCCCACAGAGGGAAGACATCCCAACTTGCTCACAGGACAGCCCTTGGCATGGGTAAATCCCCATCATAAGTTACTCTCCTGCAGATGGAGTAGCTCAGGAAGGAATGGACAGGATGTGACCTGCAGTGTATGAGCCAAAGATGTTACTGAGATGTTTAAGGATATTCATCATTTCACTGCACACCAGCAGGTGCTGGCTTTGACACACATTTTTGTCCCCTTCTGTAAATCATTTCTTTGCTGCAGAGAAAACTCTGCATTGCTGGGGAGCCACGCATTTACCTCCTGATGGTGCTGGAGAAAAAGCACCCAGACTGGAGCCCCACCAAGGGCAGGAGGGCTCTGCCTTTCAGCTGTGCAGCAACTGTCTGGATCCAGCTGCAGAACCCACCCCTCATTCTGCCAAAATTTGGCACCTACACCTTATTTCAGCACAGCTCAGGTCTGGGCAGCAGCAAAGCATGAGCCTTCTTGTGGTTGCTGAAATCTTTATCAACAGCAAAGCTGGCACTGCCCCAAAGGGCTTGGCCAAGCCTCAGGATCTCTTAGATGAGTCAGGAAGGCACTGACCTTGAAATCCTGGATTGGTTTGGGTTGGAAGGGACTTTAAAGCTCATCTCATCACACCCCCCTCCATGGGCAAGGGACACCTTCCACTAACCCAGGTCACTCCAAGCCCTATCCAACCTGGCCTTGGACACTTCCAGGGATGGGGTAGCCACAGCTTCTCTGCCCAGCCTGTGCCAGGGCCTGCCCATCCTCACAGGGAAGGAATTAATCCTAAATGTTAGTCTAACTCTCACATATTTCAGTTTTAAACCATTTCTCCTTGTCCTGTCACTGTCTGTCCCTGTAAAAACTTCTTCTCCCTCTATTTCATCAGCCCCCTTTGAGTGTGGAAGGCCACGAGGAGCTCTCCCTGAGCCTCCTCTCCTCCCGGTACTCTTCACTGCCTCTGCCTGTCTTTGCAGGAGAGCTGCTCCTGCCCTCTCATCAGCTTTGCATCCCTCCTCTCATAGGATTGCTGAATCTCCTGAGCTGGAAGGGACCCACAAGGACCATCAAAGTTTGTCTCCTGGTGATGCACAGACACCCCAACAATCCCACCCTGTGCCCCAGAGGATCATCCAACCCCTTCTGCAGCTCTGGCAGCCTTGGGGCTGTGCCCACTGCCCTGGGGAGCCTGATCAGTGCCCACCACCCTCTGGGGGATGAACCTTTTCCTAATATTCAACGTAGCCCTGCCCTGGCACAGCTCCAGCTGTTCCCTTCGACCCTGTCACTCCCTCGGGAGGAGCTGCAGCTCCTGATGAGCTCTGCCCTCAGTCTCCTCTTCCTCCACGGAGGATTTAGAAAATCCCAGCCAAGGATCAAACACCACGATCACTGTAGGGTGGTGTGGATAATCATGGGCATTCTGGCCTTGTTGGGCTCTTCATTCTCAGGCTTGACTCACATTTCCAATGACACATTTGTAGTGAAAGGCTTCCAAAGCTGCCCCATGTGAAACCTGCTCAATGCAAAGCACATGGATCAGGAAGGCACTTGCTGTACTGGCATTGAATTCCTGTCAGGGTGGGAGAGATCTGGATTATGGGGAACATGCAAGGAGGAGCTTTCAGAAGTAAAGTGGTCTGCGTAACAAAAAGCCTTTCCTTCAGGAGGAGAATGGGTTTAACAGAAATTGCTGTCGGAATGCAAACCCTCTATTCAAACCTCCTGGGTGAAAGGTGCCTGCCACTCACTCCTGGCACCTGCCACAGAATGGCATCAAACTTTCCTTTTTTTTGTGGCAGAACTCATTTTAATCAGGGTGAGGAATGCTTGAGTGCTCTTTGTGTTGTCAGTCTTTTAGAATGACCCAAGAAAGGGTCAGGGCTGCCTCTCCCAGGTGAACCCTCTTCTCCACATATCCTCTGGTGAGGCAAATGTTTAAACTTTGATGTTGGAGGAATGTATGAGAACACACCCCACAAACATTCACCTCTGCCTTACAATAAAGAGGAAATAAAGCACGAGGGAGCAGCCCTGGAGCACAAGGAGAAGCAAAGGAAAATAGGTATTTGTGAGCAGGGAAGTGAATTCCAGCAGTTGCCACTATTTTTACTGTGCTAATGGTGACCGTAGGTGTGTGGATTCTGCTTTTCCCCTGATCCTTATGTATGAATCAATATTTTCCCATGAAAAATAAAATAAAATAAAACTAAGCACAATGGTGATGGGGGCAACTTGAGCTCAGCAGAGCCTGGCAGCACTTTGGCTCCCAGCCAAGTTTTTGAAGCTTGGTTTTGTTATTTGATTTGTTTATAAAAATAGGTGTTTTAAGGAGAAAACACTTCCATACTTGCACATAGTCAAAATTCCAGGAAGAGATGTGGCCCCCTAAATCCTTTGCTCCTGTTTAGATTTTGGGACTGGGTGTATCTTTGCCCCTCTTGAGGGGTTGACGAGTTAGAACTTCCTGCTCAACTATTTTGCTGCTTCTACTTAGCACCAGGTTTTCCATCACCCTTCCAGTGATCTGATGATGCATTGAATTCCCTGATATTCCTAACGGGGAATATTTTGCATGGATGCTTCTTACAAGGATGTACATGGCAAGCTGAGTTCTGTTAGTTTTCTGTACCACTCCCTGGGATTTAGCTTGTTTTGGAAGTAATTTACAGGGATTATAAAAAGTTCCTTTCAAACAGCTTATATATATTTATAATCCCAGGACGGTTTGGGTGGGAAGAGATCTTAAAGCCCATCCTGTGCCACCCCCTGCCATAGGCAGGGACACATTCCACTAGACTAGGTTGATCCAACCTATCCTTGGACACTTCCAGGGATGGGGCAGCCACAGCTTCTCTGCCCAACCTGTGCCAGAGCCTCACCACCCATATGTTGTATAACTTCAAATGTTATAATATGACATGATAATATATGATATAACATAACATATAACATAACATAATATAATGTATCTCATCTATTAATATATACACTGATACAATAAAACATAAGAGGAAAATAAAAATAAAACATCTCCAGATCAGTGCAGGTCAGGGAAGTAGCTCTAACACTTCCGGATGTTTCCAGAAAGAGGAAGTTTGTGCTGGGCAAACTGGGAGGGTTGGCTGAACGCCTTGGAGAACCAGCTCCCTGTGACCATGAGGATGAGGAGATGCTTTGCTGAGGTGTCTTAAGTCGAAGCAGAACTAAGATATCTATGTTGGCCAAGAAATAATCCCTCTCCTTTAAATTTAGAAAACAGAACTTTAATAAGGAAAAACTATATAATAGGATATCAGTCCTTAACCACAATACATATATATCCAGAAAAAGAACCAAAAACCAACAGTTTGTAATAAGACCCTCCACCCCCAAATGACAAGGCAAACAGTCAAAAGGTCTTTTTGGCTACCCCCCAAAAAAGGGGAAATGCAATTATATCTCCGGACAGCCGGTGGTGCTGTGGCACCTCCACCACTGGCCTCTCTCCCTCAGGGGAATGGCAGCGGCACCGTTGCTGAGTCAGCTCCTGTGGGGTCGGTGGTAAGAGCAGCAGAAACCCAGTGATCTGCAGTGCAGAAAACAGGCGTGTTTCTCTTCCTCACAGCAGTCTCCTTTGATGTTCACGGGTGATCGGCGAAGCCAGAGAGCAAAAAGACACAATCCTGGTCCCGCAGNTAAATAACCGTTCATTAAGAAGAGTTTGTTTGTTAGTTAAATCCGTTTAATTGAATGGGCTGATACAGATAAGGGGAGAAGATAACGGTGTGTTAACGACCGAACATTTAAGGGGCATTTAAGTTAATTGTGAAGTATTCTGAAGCCAACCGGAACTCCCTTATGTGTTAACCCGTTGTTTGACTTGGTTAAAATACTGGGTTTTAAATAAAGTTTGAGTTATAACTCGCCACGATAATAAAGGTACAGGGAAAGTGGCGTAATGAGAGGTACACGTGCCACGGTGACTCGGCAGTTTTTCGGGGCCGCCATGACAGAGAAGACGAGTCGGCTCCCTTAGCAACGGGCCTTGGATACGGCGGGAAAACCGGGGCCAAGGGGGGAACCCCGCGGTGGGGACATGGCGGCGGCGGGAGCGAGGACAACGGTGATTGAACAATTCAAAGAAAAGCGGGCCCGAATATGAATTATGATTTGCGGGCCTGCCGTGGGGTGAGTGGTATAAAAGGCGATGGCGGGGCGTTACCCTTCGCTCCGCCACGTCTGGAAGCTGAGTGCTTCAGGTGAGAGCCCAGCGCTGTAGTTTCGCTTGCTACTAATTTAATAAATTCTAATTGGACTTGGCTAATTGGACTCTGCCTGCTAAATCTATCACAAGGAGACGTGTGTGTCCTGTGGCAAAATCCCCCACGTGACCTTGAGAGACCCACCTGCTCAACAGTGCTTTGTTGTTTGTGTTTCTTTTCATGATTGGTGCCCAACATCCCCAGGGAGTGATTCTTGTGATGTTTCATATAATAGGTCCATTTTTCTGCTGTTAAACAGGACTAGGTTTGTCTCATGACAAATAATTATCTTATTTTCTGGTTAATTAGATTTATTAGGTATGTTTTTCATCATACAAAACAACTCCTGTTATTATTTATGGCTGAGGCTCTGACAGTTGTCAGATGTTCCCATTCTTCATGGATGCTGTCAGCTCATTGTACCTATGGAGAACAAACCACATCTTTCCTGGTTAAACTGGAGCTAGTCGGGGTTGATCAGGAGCACATTTGCCAGTGGCTGATCACTGGAATTGGCTGCCCCTGAATCCCTGGAATCTCCAAGGCCAGGTTGGACAGGGCTTGGAGCAACCTGGTGCAGTGGAAGGTGTCCCTGCCCATGGCAGGGGGTGAGACAAGATAAGCTTTATGTCCCCTTCTAACCAAACTATTCTGGGATTAATTCTCAGCACCCCTAGGAATTCCAGCCAGCTCAATAAACCCAGTTCGGTTGCTAAGAATGCAGATAAAATTCTCACATATAAATATATATACATTTTTACACTATTTAGAAATTGCTGTTTAACCTGAAGGTAATGAAATCATCTCCACAGGGGGTGTGTTTTTACACTGGTTAAGAATCAACTTATTCCAGACAATTTTGGGCAGTGAGAGTGATGATGAGCCACCTTTACATTGCAATGGCAATTTCCCAGGTTTCTATAGAATTCCAGTGAAGGTGCTTTTTCCTGGTGCATTGTTGTGGAAGTGCTGAGTAGAGGCATTGGTAGGTTTTAAGAAAATTTTCCCATCAATTTTAGGTACTGAGAATAAACTAAAAGTGATTTCCTAATGATTTCCACCATCCCGGAGGAAGTGGCAGCAATTAAATGATCATGTTTTATTTATGGCAATTAAATTGGAGACCCCCAGCCAACGAGAGCTTTCCTGCTCATGTTGCCTGTGATCCTTAACTCCAGCAGTATTATGATCCTACAGCTATGAATGTTTTCATTTATTTATTAGTTTTCACACTAACACACTTAGGACACGCTGATGAATCTGAAGAGGTCTTGTTGACCAGGTCACATTATCCTTGGGAAGCGGCAAGTGATGAGGAGCAGAGACATTCCTGTGTTACTGTTGGAGGTTCCCCACATACCTGAAGAGCCAGAGAAGGTTTCCAGGCAGACCCTGCCCAACTGGTCTGTCAGGGATCTGGGAAAAAGTGAGTGGTCAGAGCTCTTTTTTCTTTCTATTGATTTCTTTCCTATTTTTCTTTAAAATGTTGGATTATTAGTAAGCTTTTTTCATGGGTTGCAGCTCCCATCCTTTCTGGGAGGCGAAGCCTTCTGAGATTCACCTTAATAAATGCTGCAAACACTGAATAATTTCCCTTCCCTTCCCTTCCCTTCC
>WBMV01003917.1:60769-257988 GCA_013396655.1 Campylorhamphus procurvoides
GGCTCCACACTCCAGGAAGGTACCAAGAAACTTCCACTCTGCCAAGCCCTCCGTGCCTGGCTTTTTATTCTTTCTAATTTCTCTCAGCCCTGCTCCAAACAGGTTCATCTTCAATGCTTTCACGTCCGTCAAACAGAAGGTTCTTGCACATTATTGCATTCAGAGAGTGCTTTAATCTTCAGAAGAAGGATGTGGAGCTGCTGAAGAGAGTCCAGAGGAGGCCACAAAGATACTATGCGGCCTGGAGCCCCTCTGCTCTGGAGCCAGGCTGGGAGAGCTGGGGGTGTTCACCTGGAGAAGGGAAGGCTCCAGGGAGATCTGAGAGCCCCTTTTGGTGCCTGAAGGGGCTCCAGGAAAGCTGGAGAGGGACTGGGGGCAAAAGCTTGGAGGGACCGGACAAGGGGGAATGGCTTCCCACTGCCAGAGAGCAGGGATAGATGGGATACTGGGAAGAAATTCTTCCTTGTGAAGGGGTGCAGACCCTGGCACAGGTTGGGCAGAGAAGCTGTGGCTGCCCCATCCCTGGAAGTGTCCAAGGCCAGGTTGGGTGGGGCTTGGAGCACCCTGGGCTAGTGGAAAGCGTCCCTTCCCGTGACAAGGAGTATGAGTGGATGGGCTTTGAGGTTTCTTCCAACCCAAACCATTCCAGGTTTCTGTGATTCTTGCCGAATTTCAGATGCTGGACCAAAGATCACTAAAGTTTATCATTTTCCAGAAGTTTTCAAAATTTGGGATAGTCAGCAGGAGCCAGAGCTGTGGATCTGCTACCATTCCATGACTTTGTAGTCTGAAAAACACAGTTTGTGCTGTGCTCATTTGTAATAAGTGCCAGAAGAAGATGGTTTGTTTCTTTGTTTTTACCCTTCTGTTTTTTTTTCTTTTCTTTTTTTACTTACGCTTCATGCAGGAAATGCATATAATGGATGCTTAAAATTTAGAGAGTTTAAATTTCAATTAGTGGTATGTAATATCTGGCAATCAGGCAAGAGGCAAGAGTATCTCCCTGGCCACTGATCCCACACTGGACCTCCTGCTGCAGCTGCAGAGCCCAGAAGACAGTCAGGGAGAGACATTGAATACCCAGGACAGCATTCTGTGGCCTTTTCGTGTCCGTGGCTGGGCGCACAGGGGCCATCACCCCTCGTATTGGGTGCTCAAAGCAAGTTTGGGATTCAAACTTTGCATGAAGGTTCTTTGCCATGAATAAATGTAGAGCTGTGGCATCAGTCCTTGAAGAAAGTGTGCTCATCCCCAGGGTTAAGTGGGAGCTTTCCTTCTGAGATCTTCCCAAGGGGAGATGAATCCCACCCTGGTGAGTGCTGGAGCGAAGAGACCTCCCTCTACAGTTCTTACCCACTAGATGGCAAGTTTGTTCTGCACAAGGCATGGCCCACGCTTGGCTCAGAGCTCTTGGAGAACTGCGAATCCACGGAGAACAGACAGCAGCTCCTGTTTCCCAACAGACATGGAGGGTTTTCCTGCTGCAAAACCAACAGGATGCAGAGCAGCAGCTCTTCTGTGAGCCAAAGGGGCAAATCTGGATGCAGCTGGGCACGTCAGGCTAGGGCTGATCAGGGAGGGATGAACCATGTCCTTTAGGAAGAGCTGAGGTGAGACTGACAGATCTGCAATTACCAGGGTCTTCTTCTAACCCTCTTGGAAATTGGGACACCAGTACTATTTTTATTATGATAATCCAAAGATAATTAAGGATAATGCTCAGTGTCTTCCTCAGCTGGCTAGAGAATGGTGCAAGGTTTAGTCCCCATATGGGAAATTCACTAAATTGCTGGATTCCAACTCAGAATAATCTGTGATTCTATGAATTGACTGCACATTTCATTACAAAGCCATGGCTGGGTGAATCTGGACTGTCTCAGCCTTCCTGTGCCTGGAATGTTTCTGTTTCCTAAGCACTGCCTTTAGGGTTTTGTTGTTACTGATGCTGGAGAGCTGAGGGATCCTCCTGTGACTGCGAAGATACGACATGGAAAAAAGTGACCAGTAAACGGTCAAATCCAACAGGATCCTACCCTATGATCCAAACCTTGGATACAGCAAATGAAAGCCAAGACCTTTAAGTCTATATCAGAGAATCATGGAATATCCTGACCTGGAAGGGACCCACAAGGATCATCCAGTCCGATCCGGTGCCCTGCCCAGGACCACCCCCAGGAATCATCCCCTGTGTCTCAGAGCATCGTCCAAACACTCCTGCAGCTCTGGCAGCCTTGGGGTTGTGCCCACTGCCCTGGGGTTCAAGTTCAGTGCTCAGCCACTGAATATATGTATTTATGTATATTCTTAGCCCCCAAAGGAAGGATGAGGAACTGTTCGTCCTCCTCACTGGTATTTTCCAGCCTTTCCCGTGCTGTTCTCTCTGTCTGGTCACCACCAGCACAGTAATTCACCACTTCCCAGCAGAGCTGCTTTGCCCAGCCTTTTAGGTGGGTTTGGGCAGAGCAGATCTCTCTCAAAATACATCCTCTATCCCAGTGAAGCCTCAGGTGGGTTTTACCAACATAGCCAAAGCAGAATGGAGAAAAATCTCTTCTATAACGAGACATGTGTCCAGCAGAGCCAACAGTGTTCTGATCCTTCATGTTCATCTGGTCACTGTGTTGTTACCCTATTCTCTTTGACCATTCCTGCCTGGACAGAGGCTCTTTCAACTTGGCTCAATCCTGCCTGCAGTAAAATGCTGCAGCTGGGAGAGGGATCTGACCAGGCTCCCCAGGGCAGTGAGCACAGCCCCAAGGCTGCCAGAACTCCACCAGTGTTTGGATGATACATTGGGGCACTGGATGTGACTCCTGGGGATGGTTCTGTGCAGGGGCAGGATTTGGACTCGATGATCCTTTTGGGTCCATTCCAGCTCAACACATTCTGGGAACCTGTGACACCTTCTATGGACCTCATTCAGCAAATGAAAGGTGTAGATGAAGTTATAAAACAGCTTGACAGAATAAACAGTGACACTTTCGTAGTGCCGGATGGTTCTCATTCCAGAGCTCTAACGTAATTCAAGGATGAAATAGATAAATTATTAACTGCATTAAGTCTACTGTGAAAACTCTCACTTAAAATTTTCTCACCATCCGAGGCAAAGAAAGCTACTGCTTTGACTTTGATTTGAAAAATTGCTTCTGAGCAGATTGAGGAAAAGCAGATTATTAAAGGTGGTGCCTAATGAAGTAGAACTGTACTACCGAAGGGAATGGGGGAACGTGGAAGTGAGATATATTCATGGGAAAATTCAACCAGGTTTTTGTGAATGGAGTCCCCGCGTTAGGAGGGACTCCCTCCTAGGAGAGTCTGGTGGAATCAATAAGGGTAGCGGATCAAATATCCCAGGGATGTAGTTGACATAATATACTTGACTAAAGAAGTTAACAAATCTCTAATTAAAGGACCTGAAGGAAAAAAATTCACAGACACATTTTCGGAAGCACATGTAGTTCCAGGACAAGAGCAGTAAGTTTAAGAAGAAGCAAGGTAGTTTTAGTTTAGATTTGAGGGAGAAATTCTCCCCTGTGAAGGAGGGCAGGCCCTGGTACAGGATAGGCAGGGAAGATGTGGCTGCCCCTAGATCACTGGAAGTGTCCCAGGCATTGCTGGGCGGGGCCAAGAGCAACCAGTATTAGTGGAAAGTATCCCTGCCTATGGCACGGGCTCTAAAAAGATGGGCTTTAGATTCCTTCTATCCCAAAGCATTCTGTGAAATGTTGAAGGATCCCAAAGTCATTATGAAATGAGAAAGTTCTGCCAGAAGTGCCTCACGTTGAAGACTTGGAGAGTGGGGAGGAGTAAGAGGCCACCCTTCCCAGTGATGAGCTCTACAAGACTTGATGTTCATAATTCTTGAAAACCCCAAGCTCCAGCCTGAGCTTTCAAATGAGATATAAAGAAAGATGGAAACCGAGACAGACCATCCCGCATATGCACAGAAAGTACAATTCTTAAAGAGTGCCTGGGAGAAAGAATAGGTTAAGCCAAGAGATGCCAAGGCAAAGCTCAGAAGGGAGGGCAGAGCCTGGAATAGGAGCTGCTCCTCATGTGGATCCTCATCTTGCTGCTTGTACATCCCTGGTCCCTCCCCACCTGTGGCCTACGGGCTGGGGAATGTCCCATCCCGGCCATGTCCTGTGCTGGATCTGCTCTCCTGGAGCTGTGAGAAGCACAGTGGTCAGTGCTCCGGGAAGCCTTTGAGAGCAGCAGCCTGCAGAGATGAGATTTCTTTGTCTCTAATAGTCTGATACTTGGGGACGCCCTTTGACCCTCTTTAATAGCTCTCGATTCATCTCATTTCAATAACATCAGGTTTTCCTACTTCTATCAGTAAATCCTGTGACTTTGCCCTGTGCCCTCAGAAGGATGGGGAGCGGGCAGACCAGGATGTACTCCTTGTTTGTGAACTTCAGTACTGAACCAGGGTACTTTCCTTTTCATTCTCCGTCTGTCGCCAACATTCAATTTTCCTTTTTTTCTGACCACTGCAGAGAGCTGCACTGATATTTTCCGAGAAATGTACATTATAACTGCAGCTTGTCTTCCTGAGTGGTAATTTCTCAGTGTCCATAATGTTAGAGTTGGAGTTAGGTTTTGTTTTTCCCCTGTGCATCACTTTACATTTATCTAGATTGAATTTCATCTGCCATTTTGTCACCCACTCTCTCAATATTACGAGCTGTTGCTGGAGCTCCTTGCAGAAGCCATTGCCTTTACTGCCTTCAGTAACTCAGTGCTGCAAATAAGGGGGTGTTTGGTCCTGTTTCCTTCTCAGATCCCAGGGTCAGTGTTGTGCCCAGTCCTGTTTAAAGTCTACTGATGATTTTGATGAGGCGTTTCAGTCCACCAATAATAAGTTTGCAGATGACACCAAGCTGGGGGTGAGTGTCGATGTACTGGAGGGCAGGAGGTCTCTGCAGAGGGACCTGGAGAGGCTGAAAGGATGGGAAGGATTCAAAAGGATGAGATCCAACAAGGCCAAGTGCCGGGTCTTGCCCTTTGGTCACAAGCCCGTGGAGTGCTCCGTGTTGAAGCCAGAGGGCCCATGGGGGCAGTGATAGACAGCAGCTAGACATGAGCAGCGTGTGCCCAGGGGGCCAAGAGGGCCAAGGGCATCCTGGCCTGCAGCAGCAATTGCGTGGGCAGCAGGAGCAGGGAAGGGATTTTGTCCCTGCCTTGGGCACTGCTGAGGCCACTCCTCCAGTGCTNTTGATTATATGATCATGGATAAGTGTCCTGCCTTCAGCAGTGATCTCTTCAAAAATCCACCTCCTTCACTTATGAACCAAGCACTAACTCTAGTCCTTTGCTTTCCTTCTTCTTAGACATTTTTCTAAACATTTTATACACTTTCTTTTACACATTGGACTATGAGGACCTACTCTTATCATCTTAGACGATCCATAAGGTTTTGATGGGACCATATTCTTGTTTAAGCAGCATCTTCCAGATTTTGTAAGCTTGCTGAAGTGTTTTTCTCTCCCCCACTGCGTTTTCCAGGGAAACTTTCCCCCAGCTCCATATCCACTTTTTTCTTGAGCCTATGCAAGGTTTTATCACCTGCAGTTTTACCTGGCAAGAACTCATCAAGTCTAGTACTTGTTGCATGAAGAACAAGCTCTTTTTTTTTTTGCTTTAGGCATGATCCCACTTGCTTAATATTCTCCTGCAAGAGGGGAAATGAAAATCTGAACCCTTCACGTCCTCTCAGAGCCCCCATGATTTTGTTGACTTCTTCCATAGCTTTATTATAGCAATCTCTTTTCTCTGCTGAAGAATTTTCCTTTCCATTTTTCCCAGGCCATTCCAGATATTTGATCACCTTCTTGTCCCCCTCTGATGTTTTCCTAGCTTAACTGTGTCGTGTAATGTGTTGGGTGGGAGTGGATCTTACGGATCACCTTGTTCCAGAGATGTCTGAAGTGAGAACATGACAACTGGATGCAGAAGCCAAAGTGTAGCAAAACCACGGATTTATACAGCACTCAAACTGCATTTTCTATCCACCAGGCAATTTATCATTTCCTACAAGGTTTTCAAAAGGCAAGACATTATGTGTTGACTTATTTCATATTTGGGATGCTTCTTTACAAAGGATCTTCCTAACCTTCCGTGAGCATTGGGCTCTTGTCATGATGAGTCACTGACACGTTTTCCTCCTGGGGTTGTGTGGTGATTACATCCTTGTGATTTACAGGTCTCCTTTGACACTTCTTGTCCTTCCCCTCCTTTGTCATGATTTTATAGATTTTGGGCTCCCATTCATGTTTTAAAACGAATTTGCAGGGTTGCCCACGGTGTTGTTTCCCTACTAGTTTGGGAACCCAGCTGATTTCATTAATAGGGTCAGATTTTAGATAGAGGTGTTGATGAAGTAATCCACAACAGAAGAGAGTGATGCCCACATGTTGTGTTGTGGTTCAGGTCATCCTTAATGGGACACACTAATGATGCTCTATTTGATACCTGATGGGGTGTCACAGCCTCTCTATAACTCTTCAGTTGCTATTTTTTTGCAGAATGGGGTTTCTCTCCCGGGTACTGAATGCTGAGCTCTTGGCTCTGAGAAGAAGGAAGGTGGGGGAGTGAAGTGATGCAATCAGGGATATCTGATACATAATTTATCCCTAATATTCTAAGAGAATAATGAAGCTGTATTTGGGCTCAATACTGTGCTAACTTTAGAAAGTGGATGCCTGAGTGTTTCTATCCTCATGTTGTTTTTTCCCCATCGAAATAGTAATGGCCCCTTTGAAAACATTAAACTGCGTTTTTCCTTACCAGGAATTACCCTTGAAATGTTTCACTGAAAGCTTCTCCCAGAGTCAAAGAATTGATCTCCAGGTTTCTCCGCATTTCCTCCATCTCCTCAAGTCAGCAGTTCTATAGAACTCCTTCTTTTTAGGTACCTCAAGTTCTTGATAACATGGAAATGCATATTGTCCACGAGGATGGGCAGCGATGTGATGGAAGTTTGGAGGGTGAGTAGCTTTGTGCTGTGAGTCTCCAGCAGTCAGCACCAGGATTACTCACTGCCAATATCATTTCTGCTTGTCTGTGTCACACACTAGGGCTCAAGGGCTGTGGAGGGATGCACAGCAGCAAGGGAGCGATCAAACCATGTATTTCATATTTTCCAACATGTATTGAAATAATCTGGAAAAAATTGAAAATCTCTGTATTCATGCACAAACCCACAAAGTACATCTACAGATGTTTTAGAGTTTACCGTGTACCGTCCTCCAGTCTTTGAGACTCACTTCTGAACGATACCTTGAACTGGCCTTTGCTCTCTGCCAAGACTGAACATCCCCGGTCAATGATACTACATTTTTTTCCATGGAACCACACAGTGGGGCTGTTCTCCCACCTCATTGAAGGACGTCTCCGGAAACAGAAGCTCAGCTCGCTGGCCTCTTCCTGTAACTCTATTTTGTGGCAGACCCAGCCCTAACTTGCAGCTGTCTGTGCCCCTTCGGGCTGTGCTGAGCCCTGTAGAGTCGGGCATTTCCCATGGCAGAGCTTGTGACCCCTTCGGACTCTGCTGCAGGTTTGGGTGAAGCCACTGGCTGGTTTTCCTGCTGCTCATCTCCATCTGGGGAGGAGCCAGCTGAGCAATTCACTTTTTTTAATAGGGTTTCCTTTTAGAAGCTGGCCTTAGTAAGGACCATCTTCTCATGCCTTGGGATGACCCCGGGCAAATCTTATTTGGGCTTGGAGGAGCTCAGCTCCCTGTAGTTGCATTCCGTTGAGTGTGTTGGTGCATTCTCCTTGATTCACCAGCAACACCTCATTCTCCTTGGGCATTCTTAATTCAATATCTCTTCGCAGGCTTCACAAAATCCCAGGAGCCTCCTGAGCTGAGTATCCTCCCAGGAGCCCAGTGAGCAGTTCTCCAGCCGTGCATGGCTCTGGGCTACACCAGCTACCAGAGAGGCAGGACTCCAATTTTTGTGTGGTGCAGTGCTCGCACTGTGCACACATTTCCCCTTTCTCTGCCCCTCTACTTTCTCTCCCTACCCTTCCTCCCTCCTTTGCTGGGGAGGGTGATTCCTTTGTGTGAGCCCGTGGAGGACAAATGTCACCAGCTCTAAGTGTGTTTGGGTCCCACCACTCTGTGCTGCACTTTTTGGTCAGCTGGATCCTTCACGGTTTGCCTTCCAAGTGTTAATTTGCCCTTGAGTGCCAGATGCAGGGAGAAGTTGTAAAAGCAATTTCCAGGCCATATGGTGAGGATTACTCTTTATAATCATGTTGGCTTAAGCAGCAAATCTAGAAAGAGAATAATTTCTGTGTTTATTATGCATAAGAAGATCTCGGTGGTTAAGAATATACATGGCTGAAAAGGGGGGAAAAACCAACCCTTTGATAAGCCTTAAAGATTTAAGAGATGGAATATGCATCTCTGTTACCCAAAATATCCCTGTTAAACCTTCTGGGCTGGGGAAAGTGTGTGAGCCGTGCCACCCCACTGTGGTGCAGCACCGCCTGGCACCACCATTATTCAGTCAGTTGTCAAAACGCATTGTTCCTGTACAAGAGCATCAATCCCTTCAGCCTCCAGAATTAGTTTTAAGTGAAATCTAAGCCCAGTGTTTTTGTTTTCACTTGATGTTTTTTTCTTTAAACGAAACCTTGTTTTTTCTCTGCTAGAATGACCCGGAGGGGCACAGACATGTCAAGAGCACACAAGTATTTCCCGTCAGCAGGTCGAGGAAATGAATTTGGTGATTTAGTTTTGTTCTTCCCCAAGAGTTCCCACAGTCCCTCCAGCTCCTGCTCTCATAGGGGTGAGCTCAATGGCTTGGCTCCACCTGCAATATTGGGGCAGTTTGGGGCACCAACATTTTTGGAAGAGACTGAGCAAATAAAGTCTCCAAAGGAGGCAACAAGGACGGGGATGGGTGTGAGAAGAGGCTGAATGCAATTGGGTGTTCAGCTGGAGAAGAGGAGATGGAGACAACTCTTTGCAGGTGCAACTCTTTCGGGGGACTAGGCACTTTTCTCTGTCCTGTGGGGAGCAGGGAAAGCACCCAGGGATTGGCTGGAGTTGTACCACGGTAAGCTTAGGCTAGATCTCAGCAAAAAGTTCTTCCCCTAGAGGGCGGTGGGCACTGACCAGGCTCCCCAGAACAGGGGGCACAGCCCCAAGGCTGCCAGAGCTGCAGGAGTGTTTGGATGATGCTCTGGGGCACAGGGTGTGACTCTTGGGGATGGTCCTGTGGATGGTCAGGAGTTGGAATGGATGATCCTTGTGGGTCCCTTCCAACTCAGAAAATTCTGGGCTTCTGGGATTCTATGATGTATCTTGTGCCTGGGCAGGTCCCAAACCCTATAGGCAACTCAAACATCTATGGGAAATAACACCGTATGGATGTGTCCTTCCCCATCTCACCCCAAGAACTGGAGTCATAGAATCACAGACCCACAAATTGATTTGGGGTGGAAGGGACCATAAAGCTCATCCAGTGCTCGCCCTCTGCCATGGGCAGGGACACCTTCCGTTAGCCCATGTTGCTCCAAACCTGTCCAACCAGGCCCTGCACACTTCATATGCCTGGGAAAGGAAGGCTGGGAAAGTGTGAGGCACCTACAAGGATGCTCTGATGGGTTTTCCCCACTGTCAGGTTTTCCAGTGAACCCCCACTGGTGCTGCCAGATTTGCACTGGCCAAAAGTTGTCAGGTTTGACAAGAAATTCTACCACTTCCTCCTTGGGAAGAACAATCCTTCCTCCTCCTCTTACTTCAGCCAGAGGAATGCAAACACATGAGTTTGGCCAAGACCTGCTTTAGCCAACTTCAGCTCCTGCAGCCTAACCACTTCCTATGAGTCTCCCTGTGGACCAGGGGGCACATGTAACAACAAGGCCTTGGCTTCAGCTCCTTTATCCATGCACTGGTTACTTGTGCAGCACTAGCAATGCCTGGAGGCTTCTTTTCTTGGCCTGAGAGAGGACAAACCACCAGGTGTTGGATGAAGAGGGTTTTGGTGGCAGTAATGATGGCCATGCCTTCCAGCAAGGGTGAGAAGATGGTGTACCCTCTAACACCAGAAGCATCGCTCTCTCTTCATTTCCTCCAAGAGGTCATCAATGTAGTGTGCTGGAAATGTCCTTTTGGGGTGGGTCTACCTGTCAGGATGAAGCAAAGAGGTCAGAAGCCCTTTTCTCTTTCTGTAGGTGTGTAGTCAGGTCTCAGCTGTGCATGAAAAAGCTGTGAGAGAGGAACGTGCCTGGAATGGTTTCTCTGAACACTGTCCCTCCTGGTGTGACCTTTCTATAGTGCCCTTTATTAACCACTACCTGGTACCCCTCCCTCTGAGCCCTGTGCTCCTGGCTGAGTCCTGCTGTGGGAGAAAGGATGAGAAATTCCCACCAACTGCCTGGAATTGCGGGATCTATTACCTTCATAAAAAATGCAGGCCCTTGGACATTCTCACCTAGCCAGTCTCGTGAAGGAGGATGATTCCTGGTGGAATTAGGTGAAGTTTGTTTTGACATAGTCTAGGCAGCTCAGTTCTCTTCTAAAGTAAAACTTCTGAACCAAAAAATTAATTCTTTCCATTTCACTTTTATTATCTCCTTTATTTTTATATAAATTCCATATTGTGGTCAAGCTTGAATTCTGCACGTTGGCTCCATCACATCTCTCTCCATTTATCATTTTATTCTACTTTAAATTTTAAGAGGCATTCTTTCAGAACATTTCTGTGTGGACCAAGTTTCACGCAGGATGGCACCTCTACCATTTTGGGTCCCATATTCTTGCTGGGCAGAAGTGAGACAAGCAATTTCCATACTCAATCTGGGTAAGCTGTTCCCATACTGTGTCTTGCTTCCTTTTCTGGTTGAAATGTTATGTAGCCCTTTGATACCTATGAGTCCACTCTCTGGAATAGTTTGCTAAGATATAATATCCCCAAAAGGTCATAGTTGGTACGAGTTCAGGGACGGTGCTGGGAAACCTGAATCTTTGTCAGCGATGTGGAGGCAGCCATATATTTAATCATGCCATGAATTTTGCAGATGATACAGTTTCTCTGCCCAACCTGTTGCAGAGATTTTCATTTGCTGCCTTATTTTTCTTTCCTTAACTTTATCCACTTACATCTGTGACTTATCCCTCTTTTCCTTCCTTTCCTACTGCAAATTATCGCCTTATTTTTGACTGGTGCCTCTAAATGAGTTTTTCAGTCTTTTCTTAGTAGCTGAAGGCCTCTCTGCCTTTCAAAGAAGGGATCCAAATGTCTAAATTTTAAAACTAGAGTGCTGGAGGTATTTATCTGGTAAATTTAATCTGAAAGGCAAATATTTCTGGTATTAATTTCCTGTAGCAGCCCAGTCTGTGCAGTTTGTGCACAGACACATCTCTTAGAGAAGCTCTTCAGCATCTCATGCGGTTGAGGGCACCTCCATGGTTGTGTCTGTCCTTTTGCCTGAAAATCTCCTTAAGATGCTGCTAAAGCTCTCAGTGTTGGGACAGATGACCCCCACTGGTGCTCCGTTCCAATCCAAACCATTCAGTGAGAGTTTCTCTCTTCCCCTGACCTGCCTTACATAGAGATCATCTCAGCTGTGTCTTTTATTCATGTATAGCTCCTAGAGCAGAAAGAGGGGACTCATCATGGTGTGATTAATCACTCAGCATATCTGACTGGTCTGACATCATCCACTACGTTTCTTTTGGAACCTTAGAGAAGCAGCACCCTTTGTGAAATGCTAGGTGCCCATGGAACAGTGCAAAGTGCCACAGATGTCGTCCAGGCAGCACCAAGGATACACAAAGGTCATAGAGCACAAAGAGGGTGTGGAATTTCCCTCACTGGAGACATTAAGGTACCATCTAGACACAATTATGTGCCATGTGGCCAGGCATGACACTGCTGGAGCAGTGGAGGTCCAGTGGAGGTGGGACCAGAGAACCCTCTCTGGTCCTTTCCAGCCTGGGCCACTCTGTGGTTCTGTGAGAAATGATCTCTTCTTCACGCTCCTGGTTGAAGGATCTACTGCAGATGAGTTTTGCATGTAAAACCATGGTGACTTTAGAGCCCTGTGATGGTGCTGAGAACACACAGAGCACATCTGACGACAAGTGTGGGATTGGGAACGGGGACCTGTGCAGGTGTGAAGGTATGGGCAAGGGTGAAGGGAGAGGAGAAGGTTGTTTTGGACACACCAGCCTCAGTTCTGTCCTAGCCCACCCAGGGCACCAGTGATGGAAAGAGCAGGAAGGGAAATTTGCAAACACACAACTAGAACAGAGTTGAGGGTTACACCAGTAACCCTCACAGTTACTGGAAATCTCCAGCTAAAAGCAGTGACCACCATAGAGCGATTCCCAGACCTGTGGGTTTGACAAAACAGTGATGAGCTAGAGAAAGACTTTGGGGGGTTAAGTAGCAGCTGGTATTTAAAGACATTGAGCCATTGGAGAGTGTCCAAAGGAGGCATCAAAGATGGTCCAGGGCCTGGAGGGGAAGGGTGTGAGGAGCAGCTGAAAGCAGTTAGTGTGTCCAGCTGGAGAAGAGGAGACAGAGGGGAGAGCTCATTGCCGGTCCAATTTCCTGGGGAGGGGCAGAGGAGGGGCAGGCACTGATCTCTGCTCTGGGGGGACCAGGGACAGCACCCAGGGAAGGGCTGGAGCTGTGTCAGGGCAGGCTCAGGTTGGATCTCAGGGAAAGGTTCTTCCCCCAGAGGGTGGTGAGCACTGCCCAGGCTCCCCAGGGCAGTGGGCACAGCCCCAAGGCTGCCAGAGCTGCAGGAGTGTTTGGACAACGCTGTGGTGCACAGGGCGTGACTCTGGGATGGTCCTGTGCAGGGCCAGGAGTTGGACTTGATGATCCTTGTGGGTCCCTTCCAGTCCACCACATTCTCTGTGACCTGCTCTCTGCTTTCTTTCTCCTGACACAGACCCTGGTCTGCCCCTCCCCATGCCTCCCTGCCTTCCCCCCTTTTTTGCTGCTCTATATTCATGTCTCTAAGATCTCTATATGTGCTCAGCTGGGGGGAAAGAGTTTAAAATTTGCACATTAAAAGAAGGCCACGTCTGCTACCAGGAAAATTAATAAGAATTAAGATCCTTTCAAGGGCTGTGCACTCCAATTTTTGAAATGGAACCAATTAGAAATATTATTGAGCTGGAAATGGTCTTGTATTCTTGGTCCAGGTTGAACAGACATTTTCATTGATGAAAGAAACTCTTTCCACAGCTCAAACGAGGAGGAAAATATTTATCAACTGTTTTTTATGGAAGAATTATCATATATTTCAGAGTGGGAGTACCCTTCATATGAGATGCAGAGAATCATCTTTAAAAGAATAATGAGAACAGAATTGCAGGCAGCAGTATGTGACAAATTAAGAAAACAATTTGTTTATGGGGTGAAAGAGCAGGAAGAGAATTCTTTGTGATAAAGTTTTAAGCAGGGAGAAGACTGTCAGTTGGAGAACTGGGGCTTTTCTTGAAACAAGATGAATATTTTGGAAAATGCTATACTCATTAATAATAATTTCTTTTATAGGTTAGAGCAACTGAGCTGTTTGCTTAAATTGTGTTTTTTGGTCTCTGCCTTGTTCTGGGCAGGGCTGGAATGTGCAGCAGCACCAAGATGGGTGTGCATCGTGCTCAGGGCAAGAGGAAGACAGTCCTGGATCAGCACTGATATTCCTGACTCCTCCTCTTAATTCTCAGGTTCTTGTTCTTCCCACAGAGCTGAGGGGTTTGGGACTGAGTTGTGCATCCCTTAAGTGGGACTTGGCTCCGAGGGTAAAACATTACAGTGTCTGTTTAGGAGGTGTCTGTGAAAAAGTTCCTGGGGTCTTCTCGTAAGTAGTGACTGCTCCACCGTGTTGGATTCACCTGAGATGATGAAGGATGACCTGGGTTCCTAAAGGAAGCAGGTGCTGAGCAGAATGAAGGTGCCCACACAGGAGACACCTTCACTCACCTGGAAAGATGCTGCTGCTGGGTTGGGACTCCTGGATAGTATTTTGCTGCCCCACAAAGCACCAATCCAGATCCATACAATGCTGTAGGATGTTTCCTCTGGCTTTCCAGAAGACCACAAGAAGGTGTGCTGTGTGCCTGCCTGGACCTTCTGCAGATGGGTACTGTCTTGTTTTCTCTCAGCACCTGGGATATAGATTTCACCGCTTCCTCCCTTTCCCATCTTGTTCGTCCCTTTTTCTTTTATGGCAATCAGAGCGTTCTCTGGTTTGAATTTTTTTGGCCACATATCAAGAGCTGTATCTCTTTCTATCCTCACTCCATCTCAGCAAGTTCCTAATCCATGCAGAGAGGAGACCTCAGGGTAGTCAGGTTAAATTACTCTGGCCCTTTGTGAGGCCCAATGGGAGGTGGGACAGCTGGGAACTTGGGGTGACCCAACATGCACCATCTTCTTTCTCAGCACTGAGACCCAGAGCTGTATAAGACCAGTGCCCAGGAAAGGACAACGGAGAGGAAGTAAGACACAGACCAGGGCACAGGGGTGGGGACCTGTCCCAGCTGAGGAGGTCCAGCCCTTCCAAATGCTGTGCAGGTGTCTTTGTATGTGAAACCAGCTTCAAAGCAGTGTCCTAAAATCCCAGAATCCCAAAAGAGTTTGAATTGGAGGGGACATTAAAGCTCAACTTATTCCAACCCTCTACCATGGGTAGGGACAGCTTCCACTGTCCAGGGAGGCCCAAAACTTTTCCAGACTGGCTTTGGACACATCCAGGGATCCAGGGGCAGCCACAGCTTCTCTGCCCAACCTGTGCCAGGGCTTCCCCACCATCACAGGGAAGGAGTTTTTCCTAAGATGTAATCTAAACCTCCTCTCTGTCCATTTGATGTCATTCTTTCTTGTCCTGTCACTTCTGCTTTTGTAAAATGTTCCTCTTTTGTGTCACAAGCCATCACAGAGCTCTGGTACATCATCACCAGACAGACATCTCCTCAACTCCCTCACAACTCACTTGAGTTCTTTAGATCGGAGAAATTGACTCAGGTTAGTCCTCTCTGAAGGGTTTGCTTTGATAGGACTTTTTTCCTGGGCCACTTCTTCCCTTCCAGGAATTCCTTTTTTGAGTGTCCCACCTCCTGCCCTCCAGCTCCCATGTCAGGAGTTCAGCTCTTCAAAGGGGTCCAACTCACATCTCCAATGGGGACCAACAGGGACCAAGGCAAACCGTGGGTGCTGCACACTGCTTTAGAAATAGAGAATCTTTGGAGTTGGTAAAACCCTCTAACTCCAACTGCTCTCCCAGCACCACCATGGTCGCCACTTACCATGTCCCGAAGTGCCAAATCCACATGGCTTTGAAATCCCTCCAAGGATTGGGACTCCACTAGCCTATTCCAGCACCTGAGCACCCCTTTCCATGAAGGAATATTCCCCAGTATTCAACCTGTCCCTCCCCAATCCCAGTCCAATGTTGTTCCCACTCCTCCTGAACCTCTTCCCTAGGAGCAGAGCCCTCCCCTCCCCCTGAGTCCTCCCTCCTGGCAGGACTTGCAGAGCCAGAAGATCCTCCCTGAGCCTCCTTTTTGTCCAGGCTCAGCCCCTCCCTCAACTCCCTCAAATCCTCTTGCTGCTCTAGCCCCTTCCCCAGTTTCTTTTCCTTCCCTGCACACACTCCAGACCCTCAGTTTCTCTCCTGCAGTGACGTTGTCTTTGTGACCAGTGCTGGGTACGAGTGTAGGACCTGTGAGTTGCTGGTCTGGGCTATGCCTACCTGTGCCCCCTCATCTGGCATCTCCTGCCCAGTTCTTGGGGTCAGTAGAACAGTCATGAGTGGTGTCAGGGGAGTGTGGCAGCCACAGCTTCCTTGGCAGCAGTTCCTCAAATCTCTGCCAGCTCTTGTCACAACTGTCCAGAACAACCAAAGCAGGTTTGTACTTCTGGAGCTCAGGGGTCCACTTTGGAAATAGTGTTTCAGCAGCAGCTCAGCCGGGGACGTGGCTGTGATTTCGTTCCGCAGCAGCGAAGGAGCAATTCCTGGTTGCAGAGGCTGGTGCCTGTACATATTTTCCATCACTTTTCCATTCCCTCTGCATCCCAAACTCTGCCCCTCCCTTCCCCCTGTGACCCATCCTCATAGAATCCCAGAATCCAGAACGGTTTGTGTTCAAAGGATCTTAAAACTCATGTCATTTCACTCCCTGGCATGAGAAGGGAAACCTTCCACAGGCAGGGACACCTTCCACTAGCCAAGGTTGCTCCAAGCCCAGTCCAACATGGCCTTAGACACTTCCAGGGATTGGGCAACCTGCGCTAGGGCCTGCCCACCCTCATGGGGAAGAATTTCTTAACATCTAATCTAAATTGCTTCTGTTTTGTACAGAACTGTTTCTCCTGGTCCTGTCACTCTCTGCCCCTATGGAAAGTCACTGTCCCCTCCCTCTTTTCTGAAAGGCCCCTTTGAGTCCTGAAATGCTGCAGTGACGACTCCCTGAGTCTTCTCATCAGTTCTGCATTCCTCTTCTCACATGATCATAGAATATCATGACTTGGAAGAGATACACAAGGATCATCCAGTAAAACTCCTGGCCCTGCACAGACGCCCCAACAATCTTACCTTTTCCGTCACAGTGTTTTCCAAACACTCCTGGAGCTCTGGCCGCCTTGGGGCTGTTTCCACTGCCCTGGGGAGCCTGGTCAGTGCCCACCACCCTCTGGGGCAAGAACCTTTCCCTGAGATCCAACTTGATGCCTTATGGTTTTCAAGAATTTGTAGGTTTTTTTACTTCTAGGTAGTTTCTCCCATATAGCATAGCTAACAACCTCTAACCCTGTGTTAGCAGTCTTCAGAGTCAAATAATAGCTGGAACACTGTGAAAGGAAAACCTGTACCAGAGCTAAGGGAGCTAGATACCATGTTAGTCCAAACAAGAAAGCAAAGCCCAGCAACCTTGGAGAAGGACCAATAAGGGAAAGGGGTCTTATGACATCCAACTCAATTTTAGTAGAGGTGTGCCATGAGGCAGAACCAAAGGAAGTTCTAGGCACGAACATATGTTGGATTGGATACAACCATTAGAGAAGTAATTCAGTATAGTTATAAAATTAGTATTCTGCCACGTAGACAAGGCTTTTCACTGCTTTCTCCAGCTCTCCTACACTTTATTGACATTTTTCTCTCACGCACACACATTCTCTGCTGCCCAGCCTGGTGTGGTGCCTGGTGTTCCCCCCCGAAAGTGGTGGGGGGAAAGAGCTCAGCGGAGCTCTGCTTGCAGAGGGCTGTTCCCTCTCTTGCTCTCCTGAGGTGGGGGGAAAAGATGTTTCCCCTCCCTTGCTCTCTTGGGCTGGACTGAACCTCAAGTACCGCTTGATGGAAGACAACACCGGTAATGGGATTAATTTACTCTGCATGTTTTGAAGCGGTGGTGCTTGGAAAAGAGCTAATATGGTATTCCTGAGCCCATCCTAGCACCTGTATTTTCTATTTGTTACTTATCAACGCATGTTGTACTCTTTTATACTTTTTATACTGTATACACTCTTTTATACTCCTTTATATTCTGTACCCCAAAACCCTATAAGTAAAAGAACTCTTCTCTTCTTTACCCACATAAAGTTATCTTGGAAAGTTTTTTACCCCTTCCTTAAGGCAACAAACATAAGCCTGCCCTGACAAAAGTCCAGCTGTTTCACTGGATCCTGTCCCTGATCACACAGAGCAGAGACCAGAGCTCTGTCCTCAGTCCCCCTTGAAGCCTCTCCAGAGCTTTCCCGTTTGCTGTGATGTGCAGCAGTAACAGGTACTGTTTCCTGGGCTGTAGTGTGTCACAGTGCACGGGGACATGCTGTTGTCCTTAGAAATAAAGAGCAATTTCTTTTCCTGGATAGTGCCTATTATGAAGTGGGAGAAGGACAAAGAGCCCAGTAGAGTAATGGAAACACATGTTTGGAATAAAATCAGCCCCAGATAGGAATAGAAGTAGAATATGATGGAACAGAAAAGATCTTTTCCACCAGAAAAAAGGACGCGTTTGCTCCTCTCCTGATTTGCAGCTGTTAACCCTGCCCAGGACAACCTGGAAAGGGAAAAGGGAGCAGAATGGCCAAGCATTCTCGTGCCTCCTTGATCACCCCAACCCTCTGCAGCACAAAGGCTGGGCTGCAGTGCTCCAGAAGCAAATTACCCACCTATTCATTCTGGGCACACTGAGGACGCAAAAATATCACATATCTCCCTGAGATGATTTCCTTCGTGTTGACTGGAATTTCTATCTCATTTTAAACCTCTCCGAGTGGCAACAGCCTCTGTGCTGAGCTGGGCTGTGGGACCAATGCTTCCATTCCCTCTTAGGAGAACACAGAGATGAGAAAGCATGATCAGTTTTAATAATGTGTCCACACACAGCCTGTCTTGGAGGCTCTTTGCACGTTCTGTTATTCCAGGAAGATAACACTTCACAGGAGCTTTAAAAGGCACATAATATCTCAGTGAGACTTTGGGACAATGCAGGATAAAAATCAATTAAGTGCAAAATCCAAAAAAGTCTGACAGAGTTTCTGGTGCTTCTCAATTCGTCACTTTTCAATATTTCTTGAAATTCCCGAGAACCAAATATCCAGAGGTCATTGCAAAAGCTCCCGGGAAGAATGTCATAGGGGATCTTTCCTTGGGGACCCAGACCTGCCTTGTGATGGAAAACTCTCTCCATGAGCTTGAAATGTGGGACTAGAGAAATGTTGCTCTCTGTCTTTGCACCTGTCTGTACCTTCATGTATTTTGATTTCCCTGGAGCTGATGCTAAATGGGAACCAGCGTGTTTTCCAGTGCGAGGGGGGCTTATATCAGGATTTTGCGCTGCCCATTTCCTGCAATTTTTGATTCTCTGCCTTCTGCACCCAGGAAAAACTTCACACCATGGCACGTGATGACAATTAAACTTTATAGTCACTGAAACTCTCTAATTCTGTATACATTAAAGAAATCCATTTATAATTTCCTTTTTATTTGGAATTTTGTGTAGTTGGAAAATTGTGTTTTCCACCAAGGTAAAGCCCTGAACTCGTCACAGGGCTAACCGGTCCTACAATTCACATTGAAATGATTCTCAGGAATGGGCTACTTGTGTCATAGGCTGCCCCAAAGAATGAGGGGTGTTCTGGGTTTTGAATGACAGCACCAATAAACTCCACTCTGCCAACACAATACCTATTGCAGTACCTGGAAAATCCTGTATTGGCTGCAGTATTGCTCATCTTCAATATCAATTGTTTCTGTTTACTGAGGAAACATTTACAGTAACGAGGGGCAAGCTGTTAAAATGTTGTTAATCTGCAACTCTATGGAGAATAAATACTGTAGAAGGGCAGAGTCCACCCCCAATTCCACCCACTTTTGATTCTGTGTTTTGTTTCAAAGAAACAGAAACTCAGCTGGCTGAGTTTGCTGAGGGGTGGAGGACACGGATTTTTTTATGTATGGCCTTGAAATTCAGCCCCAGAAAGATTGATAGGCTGATCATGAACAACATTTCCCTTGAAAAATACCTGCTGATTTTTTTATGATCATCTCTTCCTTGGTTTCTGCCGGGTTAGGCAAAACCCTAGCAATTCTCCGCAGCCAAATATTTACAATTAATTCATTTATGACCTCCTTCATTCTCTCCCTGAGCCCTGTAATTTGTAATTTCGGAGCTCCCTGAAATGTTTTGGGGTCATTTCCACCAGAGTGGATTTGATTTCCACCAGCAGCCACTGCTTTGATCCAGATATTTCGGTAGGTAGGAGATTTCACCACCTCCTGGGGAATGCGCATCCCTCCCTCCCTCTGGGAGCTGCCTCTGAGACTCCCCAAAAGGAAGGGCACTTACAATCTGAGTACAAATAAATTATATCACCCGTCACAGTGGATTTCAGCGAGTGTGACACCTTTGCCTGAAGCACAGGAGTGGAAGTAGATGACCTTTAAGGTCCCTTCCACTTCTAACCATTCTGATTCCGTGGTCCTTGACAAGAGGGACAATTAAAAGCCAAAAAAGCCAGGGGAGCTGCCACCATCTTGGTTCAACCCCAGTATGAGTCTCTGGAGCACTGCATTTGCTTCATTGTTGAATTCCCTACCACACCCTGCAGGGGTGGCCCTGCAGCCTGTACAGGAGATTTCTGCTGGCACCTGGATGTTATGGTATTGCAGGGTAAAGGTGAAGGAGTTTCTTAAAGGCTCGGTAATATGTATTTATCTTTTGAATAAATCAGCTTGTCTAATGCAGTATTATATCACTTTCCTAACTGCTAAGTGATTTAGAAATCATTCTCTGCTGATTAATGCCTGGTTATATTAGGAAGACAACCAGCTGCTGAGATGTGTGCAGTAAATCTGCTTATTTATTTTAATTAGTCCAAGAACCATTTTTGGGTGTTTGAAAAGATGTTAATCTCTTCCTTCTCTGGTCCAGGCCTCTCTGAGCCACTAAGTCACCAGGGAGGAGGACAGGAGGGGTATTTGGGAGTAGGTAAAGTATTACACACATCCATTTTTCCTCCAAAAAATGTGCATGTTGGGCATTTGGGTTTTGTGTTCTAGGAATGCACAACGAGCCAGCTTTATTTGTCAGAAGCCTATATAGGCGCTGTGGGAGAGATAAACCCTCGGAGCTCACTGCAGCAGGAGCTGCATGGATGTGAAGGAACGCCAAGGCCCAGTGTCCTTACTGGGGGCTGGTACGGGGGAGGTCCTGCAGAGAGACCTGGACAGATGCGAGGGCTGGGAATCACCAGCCAAGAGAAAGTCAACAAGGGGAAGTGCCAGTTCTGCCCCTGAGATGGGGCAAACTCGGATGGACAGACAGACTGGGAATGAGGGGCTAGAAAGTAGTGCTTTTAAAGGGCCCTGGGGACCCTGGTCAGTGGGGTTACTGGTTAGTTACGAGTTAGCAGCTCCTGGAGCCAGGAGGGACATCCCNGTGTCAGGGCAGGCTCAGGGTGGATCTCAGGGAAAGGTTCTTCCCCCAGAGGGTGGTGGGCACTGCCCAGGCTCCCCAGGGCAGTGGGCACAGCCCCAAGGCTGCCAGAGCTGCAGGAGTGTTTGGATGATGCTCTGGGGCACAGGGAGTGAGTCCTGGGGATGGTCCTGTGCAGGCCAGGAGTTGGACTGGAAGATTCTTGCGGGTCCCTTCCAGCTCAGCATTTTGTGATTCTACCACCACTGACACATGAAAGAGCCATATTCAGAAACTGAGCTCCCCAAATCATCCTCCTCTATCAGGCTTTAATCTTGTACTAGTAGAAGTAGATGGGATAATTTCTACACTGGGGTGCCAATTAATCTGACTTTTAGTTTGGGGGAAGAACTCAGTCTTTACCTCAGCCTGGGCACTGAACCAGTGCAGGCACAGCTCAAACTTTACATGCAACAGTGACTTGGCCACCAAGGTGTCCCTGGCTGTGGATCTGAAGGCTGCAAGTGGCAGGAGCAGAATTTAGGAGAGATGCAATTCTTTTTCACACAGCCAGTCCAGCAGTTATTCTTCAGACTCCTCTCTAGAAATAATCTATATGCGATAAGTGACACAATTTAAGGTGTTGCAAGTGTGATCATTCCAGGGCAAGGAGCAGGAGTAGCTGAGCTCTTTTAATTCAATGCTCCAAGATTTCATCGTGACTGAGGGGAATTTCGTAGTTCCCAGTTGCTGGGGAATGTTGATGCTTCCAAAGGGGATGATCAGCTCCTCTGACACGTTGATTTAGAAGTACAAACTTACACTGACTACCCAGAAAGGTGTGTATCTCATGGGGCAACAGAGGCAGCAACATCACTTAAGGGGGAGGGAGAAGATGAATTGGAATTCTGATCCAATAAAATTATACCACGGCTTTTATGTACATTTTCATTCACAGGAGACTTGTGTAGGTATTCTGGCATTTCCCAGTCACACATTTCTGTCACTGGCTCACCACCAACACTGACATCACACAGTGATCCCATCCTTCATGCCTCGGGAATATGTTCTTGCAGTGGAATGACTCCTTGTAGCAAGCATGTAATTTTAATAACTGTTCATTTTAGCCTGTTTTCCACAATTCCTGTTCTAGGTGTGCGTGCCCCAAAACTGTCTGATCTGCAGGAGACCATTTTTGTGGGATCTACCTGAAAGGGACTTTCTGCTCTGTTAACAGTTCACTACACAGAATTATGGAATGCCCTGAGTTGGGGGGTTGGGAGGCATTCACAAGGATCATCCAGTCCAACTCCTGGCCATGCACAGGACCAGCCCCAAGAGTTACACCCTGTGTCCCAGAGCATCATCCAAACACTCCTGCAGCTCTGGCAGCCTCGGGGCTGTGCCCACTGCCCTGGGGAGCCTGGTCAGTGCCCACCACCCTCTGGGGGAAGAACCTTTCCCTGAGATCCAACCTAAGCCTGCCCTGACACAACTGCAGCCCTTCCCTGTGTGCTGTCCCTGGTCCTCATAGGACAAAGATTAATGTGTGCCCCTCCACTGCCCTCAGGAAGAAGCTGAATGCAGAAGGCTGTTTCAGCACCTTGGACACCTTCAAAGTCACCTCATTAGGCACTACCAGTCAAAACCCATATCGACTTAATACGAGTGAGTTAAATGCTCACCCTGCTACAAGCAGCCTGTTGAGAGACCTTCTGAGCTCCCCTCCAATCTGAATTGTTCCTGATTTTAAGTTCCTTCTGCTCAAGATTGTACGAAATTTTGCCCTCAGTGCCTGTGCAGAGCCTGGGGCCAGGCTCCGCTCCTGCTTTCCAGGGCACAGCTCTAAATCGGGTCTGGGACAGCCTCTTGACGGCCTTGCCCATCGCTGCCCTGTCAAGTGCAGTCTGTGCTATTTTACCCCTTGGACTTCACAGGCTGTTTCTCCCAAAGCCTGTCTGCACAGCAAGCCTTTCACAGCCTGAGGAGCCCTTTCTTAGACAGGGTATGATGATTTCCAGCACTGGGACCGAAGAAATACAGGATCAATAGACATAGACCTCTGATCTCTGAGAAGTGTCTCTCTGCCCTCAGGTGTGGTCCATGTGGGACCAAACCCTGTCTGCTTTTCCCTTGTTTTCAGTCTGTGTTTTAAGGACAGAGGATGACTGGTGAGATGATGTTGTTGAGCCCCCTGATGGGAACAGGTACCTGCTCTGCAGAGGAGGAGCAGGAGAACCCACTTGCAGTATCATTCTGGGGGTTAACAGAGGTACTTCTGGGGCAGGAGATCATTTCTGTAATTGCATTTTGGAAAGGGGAAGGTCTGATATTCATCCTTGTCTGAATAGGGATTATTTTTAAGGGGGTGTTTACCAGCTATATCAAAATGTGGTTATTTTAAAATCAGTGTATCCACATAATTGCATCAAAGGCTTTAAAAAGATTGGGCCAATGAATTCACTGAAACAGTAATGGAGATTTCCAGTAAATGTGAAGCCAAGAGGAAGCTCCAGAGAGTTGGGAAAAGGGCTAAATAACTGTTACAGGTAACTCCAGCCACAGGGAAAACCACATCAGGGCAGCTGAGAAATGCAGAGTTAAAGGAAGGTTAATAATTGATAATTGATGCTTGGTAGCAACCAATAGCTTTTCTATTTGATGGGACAAAAGAGCACTGTGCTGATATGATGCTCTTCTGGACAGGACCTGGCCTGCTGTTGTAACACATTGTCTTGCAGGAGAAATGCAACTGAAGTCCACCTGACTGATTTGAACAGATATTTCTACATCGTGGTATCAAAAATTGCAGCTGTAGATCCTGTTAAATGCATTTTCCAGACAGGTCCACGCCTGCAGAGCAGCACAGGAGTGTGAACATCTCCACAGTGCAGGAGCACCACAAGTGAAACATTTTCCCTGTTTGGACCTCCAGAGGGGTAGTGCCCACGTGGAAAGACTCCAAATGTGAGCAGAGATCCCGTGAGGGATATGGTTTCTCAGGAAAGCCTGTCACATGCCCTCAGTGGGACAGGGGGACATCAGCAACTTTTACACTGGGAAGACTGGAGGTGGGGAAAGCAGCACCTGCCTCTTGCTGTCTGGGAGAACTGGTGGCAGTGCCACACTGCTGAGAGGAAGCAGCTAAGCATGGCAGGAGTCTGTGCTGGGCTGTTTAAATCTGCTGGACAGCTTAATTGTCCCTGCTAAATGGAAAACAAGGGAGTAGCTTGGCACCTGGTGCAGGGAATGTGGGAACCAGTGGGTGTTCAAGGAAAGGAGGAGGTGGGTTGGAGAGGCCTTCAAAGATGCCTCTGCTGAATCCTTGGGTGCCCCTTGGCTGCTGTTCTCCCACTCACAAAGGTCAGGAGAAGATTTGAGGGTTGTGGAGGTCCTCTACCCCTCTAAGAGCAGTGGGGATGGGTATGATCCTCAGAGGAGCTGATTCATCAGGTGACATGGAAAGCTGTTTCCACTCCAGTGACACAATATCTGACAGGGACTGAATGTGTTTGTCCCCTGATGGTGAGGGGATGGATGGCAAGCAGGTCCACCCTCTTCATTACAACAGAGACTTGAAGCTGTGCAGAGTTGCCTCACACAAGAATAACATATTCATGGAATCATGGAATGGTTTGGGTTGGAAGAGATTTTAAAGCTCATCTTGTTCCAGCCCTCCTGCCATGGCAGAGAACCCTCCACTAGATCAGGTTGCTCCAAGAATGTGGAGAGAAAAGCTGAGGAAAACTTGGGGTAATTGAACACCACAACACCCCTTTCCAAAGGCCGTTTTCGGTTCACTGAGACTGTGCATTGTTCACTTTAGTCTTTACTATTTTCCTAAAAGCTCTGGCCTAATTTGGCTACAGAGACTAGACCTGAAGAGGAACAAGCACAGATGACACCCTGGGAAAGTGTTCACAGGCGATCCTGGTGGTCTTTCTTTTCTTTCTACCTGTGAGGTTCCCTTTACATCACCTACTACACCCTGACTGTGCCACGGTGGGTGGGCAATGAAGGCAGAACCTTCTGTACTAATTTCTCAGTCTAGTTCTGAAGACGAAATCTGGGAAAACCTAGAGGAGGTCAAAGTGTGAAATCCTAATTTGCAAATGTTATCCTGAGTGATTAACGGGTTCACTGAGAGGATTTTATCTTACAAATGTTACCATGTGGCCTGAAGAGAAAGAGGAATGCATTTATTTGCAAATGGCTTGCAAGAGAGAAGTGATAAGAGAAGCTACACTAGAGAGGTTTCTCAGCTGTTTTTATGGATCTGTTCACAGGAAGAAGGGTACAGGGTCTTCAGGAAATGCTAGGAATCAGTCAGAGGAACACTGAACATGAGCACAGCAGGGCAACCCAGGACATTGGTACCTAGAGCTTGGTGGCAGATGGGAGAGTCACACAGGGCCTCAAATACTGTGTGTTTGGCACAGTCACCATGAGGTTCACAGCCCTCCAAAGGACCCTATCATGGACTCGGTCGGAAAAAACATCTGGACTCCCCCATGTTGTTACAACAAAGTTGTAAACCGTGAGCTAAACTGAGGAAGTGTTGTGTAATCATGGAATGTCCTGAGCGGGAAGGGATGCACAAGGATCACTGAGCCCGGTGCCTGGCCCTGCACAACACAGCCCAAAGAATCCCACCGTGTGCCTGCTTATGTTGGGATCCGAAGTTCCTGAAGGTCTCACCTGTGTGGCAGAGGGTGCTGGAGCATCAGCATTGCCATCTGCCAGCAGTTTAGAGTAGTGTAAAGGTTGTCACAACTACCGCAAAGAGTATTTTTCTTCGACAGTTTGCTGAGAGCTTATTAAAACATGGGAATAGTCTTAGCTGACTGTTTTCAGAGCAAACAAGAGGTGTAGAGCTCAGGCTCAAGGGACACCCGCACATTCAGAGCCAGCAAGAGCAAATGATGTTGCAGACACAGAAAAGGCCAATCCTCCCTCCTGCAGAGAAATAATTGGGATGGGGAGAGGTCCAGAGTAGGGATGGTGGAAGTGTCAGAGGTTCTAGTTTGGATAAATATCAAAGACAGGGCTACGGAATTAAATGGAAGAGTCTTCACTATAGAGATGCCCTCTGTGAGGACATAAAGGTCCCAAAACACTCCAACCAGCACACCCAGAGAGTACATTGGTCCTCAGTGCACCTCGTGCAGCAAGGAATTGCTCATGAAGTGGCAGAGTAGTACAAAATATGTTCAGTCCAGCTACCCATGGCCTCTCATTTCTTCATAAACCAAGATTTTGAATTTGGCAAGCAAATATTCATCTCAGTTTTCCTTCACTGAAACTTGAGCTCAGGGCTTTAAGGGATCTGTCTCATGGCCTAATGATCCCTCAACTAAGTGATCCAGAAGGCTGTGGCACTGCCTGGTTCCCCATTTCTGCTCCAGGTACTCAGGGGGCTTCTCTGTGCCCACAGAGGCCTCAAGGTGTTCCCCTGCCCAAGCAGGGCAGGTCTCTGACGCCTGCCATGGCAACTGAGACAGTGGGATCACAGAATCCCATAATACGCTGAGCTGGAAGGGACCCACAAGGATCATCCAGTCCAACTCCTGGCCATGCACAGGACCATCCCCAAGAGTCACATCCTCTGCCCCAGAGCATCATCCAAACACTCCTGCAGCTCTGGCAGCCTTGGGGTTGTGCCCACTGCCCTGGGGAGCCTGGGCAGTACCCACCACCCTCTGGGGGAAGAACCTTTCCCTGAGATCCAACCTGAACCTGCCCTGACACAACTCCAGTCATTCCCTGGGTGCTGTTCCTTGGATGTTCACTAACAAGGAAACAGCCTGTGAAGGAGTTATCTGCTGAGCTGGACTATCCATTGAACTCTGGGGCTCAGCTGCACAAGGAAGGGTGTCCTGGCAGATCCTGCCATGCTGATCACAGCAAGCACAGCTTCTGTAACACAAATATTCGTGTTATCAGAGAAGCTGGGGACAGGGGAAAGGCCCAGCATGAAAACAGCTGGCAGTGGTTTGTGTAGAGGGGTGGTGAGGTGGAAAGGTGAAGAAGAGGAGACTGCTGTAGATTGGGATTCCCTGGGAAGGACTGGCATGGAAGGATTTAGAGGAGAGGGTGGAGGGCAAGCATGGGAGTGATGTGAGGCAGCACTGATCCTCCTGCCACAAGAGCCAAGACAAATGGGGTAACTGAGGTCCAAAAAGGCAATCCTGCTCAAGAAGCATCGTTTTATACCTCTTTGCTGCTCCTCCAGCCTGTCCTGGTTTGTGAGGAGGGACATGATGGAATGCTCTTTGCCAACTCCTTTGAAAATCCTGACAGCTAATGTATTACACTTCCAGGTCCCAACATAACTTTTTCCAGAGTAATTACTTTCGATTTCCTCACAATAAATACTTGGCTATTTTTGCCGTTCCAATAATTGAGTGTATTTATTCTTAAGTAAGATTAACTGTCTTTTTGAGCCCAAATGGATGGGGTTGCCTTGGGAGATCAATACAAATGCTCATAACAGTTGTCTCTTTGTGAAGTCCTGAGGACCCTCCAGTTGACCTTAGATGACCATTTCTCCCTTCTTCTTGAGTAGCCTGGTCTAGTGGAAGGTGTCATTGCAGGGGTTGGAATGAAATGAGTTTTAAGGTCTCTTTCAACCCAAACCATTCCATAATTCTTTTGGTGGCCTACCCTACCCATCAAATCCTGTGGGAAACCCCTGTGTAGATTGGACCTTGTGGGTGGTGTGTCCTGCTGATGTCACTCCTGGGTTAAATCAGAGGTTTACATTCGTCTCTCATTTACTTTGTTCTTTCTCCTGTTTTTCAAGCTGTCCTCATCTTCCCTCTCTTCCTAACTTTTGTGGCAGTATGGGTACCCCAAAGCCACAAGAAAAGTAAGGATTTGCCCTGTAGTTCCATGTTACAGAGTATCTTCTGCCTGAGGAAAATGTGGAAACAGGCAGTGAGGGGATGGCACCACCCATGGACTTCTGGAAAGCAGCAGAGGACTCAGCTCTGGGGACGTGCCTACAACAAGCAGGATGAGTGATTGCCCTAAATCTCATATTTGCCTTGAACTTCTCAGGAGAAAATTAAAGAATGCGGCTGAAACAGGCTCATTTGTTCCGGGAAAATCCCTGTCTGTGGTCCTGGGATGACCCTAATTCTGGTAGGATCTCAGCCATGACTGTCTGGTAAGATTATCATATTAGTTCACTGGAGAGTTACTTAACAATCTATTTAAAAAATCAAATTCAAACTCAATCTGTGCCTTTCCACAGCAGACAGGACCAGGCTACACTTGGAAGGGATGCTAAAACATGAAGGTGAAAATCCCATGGATAACCAGCTCTGGACAGGTCTGAGGTGGCACTCTGGACTGCAACAAAGCTAGAGGGAACAGGGCCTGGGCTGCACAAGCTGCTGGATTTGATGCTATTATTGAAACAGCCTCGACTGGCAAATGTGATCCTTGCCCAGCCTTTACCAGGCTCAGTTTTCCTTCCAGTGACAGGCACACGCTGATAAAATGGAAAAGGGTAATGAAGGCAGGATGATACCATGAAATACTGCACTACAAGAGAAATGACACCTCTGCAAAGCCACCAGGGCTTCGTTTTCCTGTTAAGCTGGATAAATGTGCTCTTTTCTCTCCAAAGCAACCAGAGTCATATTTGAACCCCTCCAGTGGGTTTGGCCTTTCAGTGGCAGCTGTGGAAGTCCTGAAGTCCCTTGAGTGCTGTCTGAGCTTTCTGTCTCCTTCTGCACAGAGGGAAGATCCCAAACTGCTCACAAAACATAGGAATGGAGGGGTGGAAAGTCTTTTAATCCACCACAAAAGTTAAGACCATAAAGAGTTGACTGAGCCAGCTGGGCTTAGCCTTAACATCTCCACCTGCCATACACAGGGAATATCCAACTAGAAGAAGGGAGAGCTGACAGGTATTTTACAATGTCAACGGTGCAAATACCAATTTTGGAACATTATTTGATCTCTTCCATGTGTATTTTTAATAGAGCTTTTAGAAAATAGCAAAATGTGGGAAAGAAGTCCTTGCACACCAGGCAGGACTGGAGCAAGAGTGGGAAATAGTCACCTGAGCTGGCTGTTAGAAAGATTGAGGGGACACCTGTGATAAATTAAACTGCAAAAAAAACCTCCTTGGACTTCTGCCTAAGAGCCTCTTGGAGGCTTCACAACTTCCACTGTGCTCATTCAGGTATTTTTAGGACTATTATTAAACATTAATTGTAAAATCATCATATGAGGATTCTTTTCACTGTAGATATTCTTAACTACCTGGTTTTGAGCTAATTGCCTTCAAAAGTTTCCCGGTTTCTAGGTCTTCAGCAGAAGTCCCCTTAAAGAGAAATAATTAGTTTTCCACCTTTTCATTGCCCCCCTTTTCTCTTTGATTTTGGGATTTTGTCCCATCCCTGGAAGTGTCGAAGGCCAGGTTGGACAGGGTTTGGATGAGCCTGGGCTAGTGGAAGGTGTGGTGGGTGGAATGAGATGTTTCCATGCAGACCTTGGTGGGAACAGAAGACAAAGTGCACAACCCATGGGATTATTTCAGTGGCTCCTCTCCCTTTGGGGCAATTTGTGACTGTTGTCCATGAAACAATTTAAGAGCCATTCCAATTTTCTTAAAATCTCCAGAAACAGCCTCCCCACAGCAAACACCCCAACACAAGAGGCTCTGCTGTCTGGATATGCCTAAAGCAGTGCCAGAAATGTATTGATTTATTAATTGTCTGATTGAAATTTAGTTATCACCTCATTTAGATACTGGAGTGTGTCCAGGGAAGGGAATGGAGCTGGGGAAGGGGCTGGAGCAGCAGGAGCAGCTGAGGAAGCTGGAGGGGCTCAGCCTGGAGAAAAGGAGGCTCAGGGGGGACCTTCTGGCTCTGCAACTCCCTGACAGGAGGGGGGAGCCGGGTTGGGGATCGGGCTCTGCTCCCAGGGAACAGGGACAGGAGGAGAGGGAACAACAGGGACAGGGGATGGGCAGGTTGGACATCAGGAGGAATTGCATCATGGGAAGGGTGCTCAGGCATTGGAAGAGGATGTGACACTTGAGGACATAGTTTAACGGTGACCAGTGGTGAACATGGGTTGAGATTGGATTCGATGACCTCAGAGGGCTTTTCCAACCACAATGATTCAGTGATTCCTTGATTTCCTTTGGACTTAACTAAATCACTGCCGAGGTCAGATGAGCCCTCCTGAGGAAAAAAAACTTAATAAAAGCAATTTCTAAACTCCCAAGAGTCTGGAGTGCACCAGCAGAGGAGTCTCTTTAGTGACCCCCAGAAGGGTCTTTGCTCTCCTATGTCACATGTCTCTGGTCCCTCTAAGTTCACATCCCACCAATCTCTGCAGCAACCTCAGCACTGAGGTCAGGAGAGGCTTGGAGTGACTCTCATCTCCCAGAAACTTTGAGTTTTCTATCACTTTCCTGACTCCTCAAAGGGAAAGTTCAATAATTCCACTCCACCTCTTAGCAGGCATTTAATGAGCATTAGTAATTACTGGACGGCATAAATTTTAATTATTATTATTATAATTACTAATGCAATCATTCATCAATTCCTTATTATTGAGATAGCGATTACACAAAGATTAATAACTCCAGTTAATACTTTTTAATTAAGTTAATTCGGTGAGGTGAAGAAGTGAAATGAAAACTCTGCTTTGTTGGCTTTTCCAGGGGGGACTTTTCTGGAGCATCCAGTGCCCTGCATGGGATATTGGCACCTCAAACTGGGGCTGGCAGAGAGGGGGCACTGGGTGGCAACTGTCCTCTTCTACTGAACAACAGACCCTGGCACGGCGATCTGTCCCAAATCATCCCTGTGGTTTAGGCACCGTGTCCAGACTGGCAGGAGGAGAAGGATTCACGGCATTTAGATGGAATCGTATTAATGCCAGAGGAACACTGTGAATGGGATGAGAGTTTAGGCTTGGGATAGGAAAAGTCTCTTCCCTGATTCCAGTTCTGCCATGGAAGGCTCCTCCCCAATAGCCACAGGGAGATTCCCAAATCCCAAGGGGTTTTCATTGGGCTGTCTTTTCCTGTAGAAAATGAGCTACTTTCCATGAGACAAAAGAGGATGGAGGGACGGTGTATGCACAGGACTGAGCCTGTCCCACCCCCAGCCTGGCCTGGGCCTCCCACCAGTGCTGAACAACTTCAGGATGAAGGTACTGGAACATTTGTACGTGATCTGTGTGTGTTAGAAATACAGAATCACAGGGTGGGTTGGGTGGGAAGGGACCTTAAGGGTCATCCACAGGCAGGGACACCTTCCACTAGCCCAGGTTGCTCCAAGTCCCATCCAACCTGGCCTTGGACACTTCCAGAGATCCAGGGGCAGCCACAGCTTCTCTGCCCAACTTGTGTCAGAGCCTGCCCACCCTCACAGGGAACAATTCCTTCCCATTATCCCATCTAACCCTGCCCTCTGGCACTGGGAAGCCGTTCCCCTTGACTTGTCCCTCCATCCCTTGCCCCAAGTCCCTCTCCAGCTCTCTTGGATCCCCTTCAGGCACTGGAAGACTTTGAGCTCTTCCCAAAGTCTTCTCTTCTCCAGGCTGTTTTGTGTCCTATGTGTTATTAAAGGACACATCAACAACATTCCCAGGACATTCTCATCCAGCTCCAATATTCAAAAGACCACTGCCCAAGTTCTGTATTTTCCTTCTGGTGCCACGTTGTCTCACTTTTAGCACCCAGGCTGGGAGAAATGAACTGCATATGGGATATTGGCCATCTGGGCAGGACGACAAAGCCCAGGTAAGACTCTTTTGTGGGACAAGGGAGAAGGGGAGCTGTGCTTGGACAACTCATTTAGTACAAGTTCGAAAGAATCCCTTTGAGGGGCAGCAGGAATAGAGGAGATGCAGGAGCTGAGGGTCAGCACAGCAGGGTGTGTTACAGGACACTGGCCAAAGAAGCACCACTGCTGGAAGGGTGGGGATCACACCAGGAGCTGGTGGGGTGACCCTGGCCAACAGCAAAGCCTTCATGGATGATCAACCCTCTCCTGCGGAATTTCGCTTGCTCAGGCCTAACAAGCTTTCATTGTAGCATCTACATCCTTCCTCCTGAGCATTTAATCTTTAGGAATTACTTCAAAGAGTCTCTCTAGTTCTTCACTGATGAATGGAGCCTCTCTGAGAAGGCCCCCAGGTTGGAAAGCATTTCAATTAATTTTCTTCTCTCCTTTATGCATAACCCTCCTGGTCCCCTCAAGGAGCAACACCATTCTGTCCTGAATAAATGGAATGTGGCACATTTTTATTTGCAAATTCACATTTAGGTGGGGTGTCAGGTGGAGTTAAGATGTGGTGGCAGCTTCATTTTGTCAAGGGCAGGTGTTGGACTGGATTTGGAAGTTCCAAGGGGCATAACCCCTGGGAGGGTCTTCCAGTCTGGTTTTTTGAGAAGGGACCCTCCCAAGTTTTTTGTTTTGTTTCTCCAGACAAAGTTGTTTAGTAAATAACTGCATTCAAACACCAAAATCAGAGATTACAAATTCCACTGAGAGTGGGGTTGTTCTGGACTTAAATTGTGCCATTTTCTGCAAATGGCACAGTTTTCCATCTGCCTGTGTTTGGATGACACAGCAAAGTGCAAGGCAAGAGTGTTCCTCTTGCTGTCAGACCTCATGGAGATTCCCAGCTCCACCTTTAGCTAAAGCCATCACCAACAGAACTTGTACAATTAAAAACCAGGAATGTCCTCATGGATTGCTCCCCCTTTTTCCATAAAATACTCCCAAATCACAAGCTGCAATGACCTCTGAGAAACAGGTCTGCAACAAAGAGGATGGAGCTTGTCAAGGACAGGCACAAGCATTCCCCCCACTCACCATGGTGAAGATACAATTTGCCTTGGGACTCCAAGGAGAGCCGGAAGAAGCTCTTCTGGAGATGTAGGAGAGTGATATAATTGAGCACACGGCCATCCATCTGCTGTTAGTGTCCCAGTTACAGGGGCCAGGACCAGTTTGTCACCGTGTGAGGGTCACCAAAACTGTGCATTCTACACCCTCTGTGCCATTTCTGAGGGACTGTCCATCATGGAGCGTTGGCAGCAGCTGCCCAGGGCACACCTGACCCCTCAGGGGACACAGGGGGTGTTAAAGAGCCCTGTGAGACAGGGGAGTGTTTCTGTCCTCACCCCAGTGACCTAGCTGGGATAACTCCCCTCTGGGGAGGCAGCAGCACCTTCACACCCACCTGAGGGGTCATGTCTGTTCATGGGCCGTCAAGGATTCCCAAAATATCCCAGGACTCACAGAGTAAATCACCCACTGTGGAACTCCTCACCNGCCCGCAGGGGGCCCCTGTGGGGCTCAGCACAGGGGCCACTGAACACCATTCTGTTCATGCCTCAGGGGTCTGGGTTATACAGCTGGGTTTGTGGCTCAAAACCAATTTTTCTCTGTATCACTGTATTTATTGTGATCTTTTTATGAAATTGTAACTCCAACTTGTAATTTCTCTTGAGTTGGGTTCATTTCTCCCCCTGGCTGACCTTTCACCCAGCACAGTTGGGAACAGAAGAGTCAATTCCCTGCCCCTGACACTGTTATGGCTCTTCTGTAACTCTCCCTTCTCACAGGAGGCTCAGATCCTTCTGCAGGGATTTCTCTTTGGGTTGAATTTGGACCCCAACGTGTGTTGGGACAATACTCTTGGGCACAGGGTGTGACTCTCAGGGATGGGCCTGTGCAGGGCCAGGAGTTCCACCTGATGATCCTGGTGGATCCCTTCCAACTCAGCATATTCTGGGATTCTGGAATTCTGTGTTCCCCCACAAAGGGGTGATTCCCTCTCCAGGAAGCTCAAGAGGTTTGTTTAAAGACAATCTGTGGTATGCTCTGGAATTCAATCATCTTCAGGGATGGAGAAAACTTTGAGCCTTTCCAGAATAGAGCCATGCAGTAGTCATGCAGGTTGGGAAAGACCTCCATGATCATCAAGTCCAGCCCTCCATGTGGGTATTTTCTCTGTTCACCTTCACTTCATGGCTTCTCCCTGTCTTTTCTCATCCCTCTGGAATCTTGGGGATGCTCCCAGTAATATTTATGGGTCTGCAGAGCCACTGCAAGAGAAGCTCCTCAGCTCTGCCTGCTCAGCCTGTCCCAGCTGGGGACTAGTCTAACATCTTACATCTTCTTTTGTCTCAGTGGTTTTGGGTCATAGAACCCTCCTGGGACTCACAAGTTATTTAAACAGCCTCTGAGCTGAGCAGAACAACCATCATTTCCTTGCTTATTTTTTGAACTACCTTGCTCATTTAGTATTTGCTCAGATTATCTGTGGGGTTGAGTTTCAAATGAAAATCCGGGAGTATTTTGCAGCTCACTTTGCTTGTGGTCTCCCTGTGCCATGTCAATTGCATGGGGACTGACTTTTAATTAGCTCCAAAGCTGTGTGATATCTTTGGGAACAGTCAATACGGTTATTTGGCTTCCTTAATTTGTGGAAAAGACGTGGAAAATATGCTGAATAGACTCTCTAGTTTCCCTGCAGAAGAAAAGGAAAGAAACAGTCCTGTTTTATGCAGCAGCAAGTTTTCTTCAAGTTTGTTTTTGTAAGTTATAACGAAGGAAAAAAGGAAACAAAAAGAAAGGACTGGGGAAAAAAGAAGCATTTATTACACTATAATGAGGTAAAACTGAGCTCACATACCAATGGGGGAGCTGACAATAATATATGGCTTTAATTAGCAATCAGGATTTGAGGAACAGCTTATTATGTTAATAGTTTCAGAGCTTCCCAGAAAAAAATGCCTATGGAAAGATTTGCTAATGACAAGGAGATCTCCATTTTGTAATATAATCATGAAATGCTCCAGACAATAATTACACATTTCCTTGCATGTTTGTTATGAAACTCTGGACTTCTGACTCTGTGCTGTGGACTCCCAGTGGACCAAGGGAAAATATAATCACCCAAAACTTTTCTTCCTCAAGGCAGAGAAATGACTTATTTTACTTGTCCTAAAGAAAAGCTGCCATACCGTGGACTGGAGTGAGAAAAACACCAAAGTTCGAATATGAGCTCAGTTAATTGGAAAAAAAGCAATTTAAATAAATTTGCTTTAAATAAAGCAATTAACCTGCCGAAGTCTGTCCGTGTTGGAGGCGGAGGAAGTTCCTGGACAGATCTGTGGCTCCAAGGCTGAGCAGTGGCTGGTGGGGAGGACACACTAATGAGGTGTTTGCTAATTAAACTCACAGCTGCAGGATTCCCAAGGGAAGTCACTCTGGGGCCCACAGAAAGGATTTGGTGATTCAGAAGGAATGCTCCTGGGGAGAGCAGGACTTCTCCAGGCTGGAATGATGGGTGCTAAAGGGAGAAGAGCAGGGGAGGAACTGCTCACCTGAGGGCAGGAGGCACTTGCGGGGTTGATGGGGAGAGAATGGAGGCACCAGCTACCCCGGGATGGTGGAAACCACCTGTCAGCTCCCCTTTGCATCCTTTCCTTCCCAAGGGATATTCAGGAAAGACGTGTGAAAACTTTGGCATTCAGCCCAAGGCACTGCAAACAGCAGAGGAAATCAATGGCCAAGCTGCCAATGACCCCCCACACGAAGTTAATTAACTGCAGGCTCTTATCAGTCTGGTCCTTCCCCTCCATGTGCATTAAACTAAACTTGGAGGACCCAGGAACCACAGGCAAAACATCTCCCTTGGGTTTGGAAGGTGCATTCTAACCATGCACCTGAAAGCTGCTGGCAGACACTGCTGCAGGCAAACTGAGCACCAGCCTGCATTCCCATGAGGACCTTCCTTCTTCCAGGGATTTCAAGGTCCAACAGACAGCAGAAAAAAATTACAAAGCTCCATCCTTTACCCGTGGGGGGGTTGGATCAAGGCCCTGCTCTGCTGACAATCCCCTTCTGCAAACGGTGTGATTCCCTCTTGGCTTCCAATTCTCCAGGGTTCAAGGTCTTCCTGAACTAGGGGTTGTCACCAGCCATGCATTGGAGACTCTGGATAATCCATTAATTGGTCCCACCAACAGTGGTTAACTCATCCTGCTCAGGCCAGGCGTGTACGGAGGGACTGCAGTGCCAAATCTGCATTTTCTCTGGGAAGAGCTTGGTCCTACGGTCCATGGAGCAGCTGAGGGAGCTGGGGGGGCTCAGCCTGGAGAAAAGAAGGCTCAGGGGGGACCTTCTGGCTCTGCAACTCCCTGACAGGAGGGGGGAGCCAGGGCAGAGTCAGGCTCTGCTCCCAGAGCACAGGGACAGGAGGAGAGGGAACGGCCTCAGGCTGGGACAGGGGAGGGGCAGGTGGGATATGAGAGAAAATTCCTTCATAGAAAAGGTGCTCAGGCATTGGAAGAGGCTGCCCAGGGCAGTGGTGGAGTCACCATCTCTGGAACTGTTCAGAAAGTGCATGAATGTTGCAGTGGGGGACGTGGTTTAGTGGTGGGCCTGGTAGTGCTGGGGAATGGACTTGATGGTCTTGGAGGTCTTTTCCAACCTTAACATTTGCGGTTCTGTGAAGTGGGTGATGACCTGCTAACCTTGTCTGCAGGATTCCATCCCCCCAGCCACAACACTGCAGCCCAGGAATGTTTTCTGTATTTTCCAGCCATAAGCTCACAACAGGGTACAGGGGACTGTGGGACATTGGAATTTTGGGTGTTTGTGGGGCCTTTTTGTGCATTAACTCCTTCTCCTGGTTATCTCACGCCCCTCCAGTTGACGTGAGCTGGCACACAGAGACACCTGAGAGCTTTTGGCCTTTCCCCACCAGTCTGTTGTGCTATTCTGTCCTGAAACTCCTGAGCCCCCGCTCTGCTTTCTGGAAAATAGAGATAATTCTGTGTGCAAATTACTTTTTGCTGTGAAAGGTCACCCAGAAGTATTGGATTTGTGGCTTAAGTACAGATGGGCTCTGGGCAGTCCCCTCGACCCAGCTGATGGGTGACCTATGCTGGCCACCAGGCAGGACAGCCAAAATCTACAGGGCATGTGGCACCTGGGGACACTCTGCCTGCTCTTAACACCCCCTCCCAAAGAGGGAAAAATTCTTTCCTTAATTCCAACTGGATAAGGAAACCTCACAGGAACAGCATAAAAATTAGTTGAATAAACTTTTCTGAATTCAGAGACATTCATGAAACAGGGGGGGAAATTATTATCAAACCTTCCATTCCACAGCAAGAAAATCAATATCCCTGATTCTCAGGATTGGGATGTAGAGAGGAACAAAATAGGGCAGATTGATAAAAATGTCCTAAAACCCCCAAGCCCTCCATCCCAATCCCAAGGGGCTGTCAGAGGAATAATTACACTTCACATATCTGGCACCACTTTGGCTCTTCTGTGTGTAATCCCACACTGTAAAGTCCAGGTCAGCATATGACTTTGAGTAAAAGAAACTCGTCATCTTATGTGTTTTGGGCAACAGCAAAATGATAAAATCTGGGAGGTTTTCAGGTTTTTTCAGTAAGAGGGATTTACTCCTGCTCCTCCTACCTGGAAAATATCCAGAGAGTGCCCAGCAAGGGGAGTAAATAGTGGGATAATGTTACAAGGGAGGCCACAGGAGCGAATGGTTTCAGGAGATCCAAACAAACTTCTCCAAACAAACCTCAAGCCCCTACAAGCCAAGTATGTTCACTGTGAACAGAGGATGGGTAGTAGGAAAGATCAAAGGGGAAAATACTGCTCTTTCAAGAAGGCAGCAGAGAAATATGGAATGAAAGCCAAAATTTCAAACAAATTGACATTTTAACCAGAAAACTAGGCATTAAAATAATTTGTAGCTTTCTTGTCTGCACAGTTCATACCATCAAATATCTGCAGGAGTTTGACTACCATGGGATGGAGTGAGAAAACATTAAAGAGTGAATATCTTTAATTTTGGTGTGCAGTCTCACAGGAGGATGGCTGAGAGGTGACAGTTGGGGGACAGCCCAGGGACCAAAACCCTTCAGAGCTCCTATGCTCCCAGAATACAGCTTCACAAGAGCTGCTGATGGCAGGGGATTTGGGAGATGATCTTTAAGGTTCCTTCCAACCCAAAGCATTCCATGATTCTATGGGACTCACACCTGGGAATGCTCCACAATTGCAACAAATATCCCAGTTTGCCCATGTGAATCATTAATTCACCTACAAATGTCTTCAGTGTTGCTCAGGAAATGACAGTGTTGGAATATCGCTGCTGGAAACTGCCCTGTCTTCTGGTAGCAGAGTCTTGCCTTGTTCCTGAGAACAAAGAAACATCTCAAGGACATCTGAAGGGATCCCAAGTGCTGGTCAAGGGGAGTGAGCTCAGAGGTTTTGATTTATTTCATTGAAATCTCATCATCAGTGGAGCACATAAAGGAGACAACTGAGAGGGGCTGGGGCCGAGTCCTTGGAATAAACGGGAAAGAGGTGAGTGCTCTGAGACTGCTCCGATGGCAGGCAGGGGGCAAGGCTGAAATGTGCACAAAGTGGGGGAGACAGTTTTTATAACTTACAGCCCACAGGAGAAGGGAAGGTTTGGGAAGAGAGGGGAGGCGAGGGGAGGCGAGGAGAGGAGTGACCTCAGTCTCAACTAATTTAACATCAGGGCCTTCCAATTCCACTTTTCCATGTTTTTCAGGTCAGGCACCTTTGATAACTGATAAGCAATTAATATATACACTAATTCAGGAGGTCTGACTCGGGAACAGCAGTATAATTTGATAGAATAAATTAGAATTATATGAATATAAAAAAATATATATCCTGAGTGTGCACTTTTCAGTTTTCTTAAGGAAAAATATAAAATAAGAAACAAATAGCAAGTAGTGATTTTTTTAATATTGTCTCCATTTCAGAGGTTGTATTGCTGTACTAATTCACCCTATTCATTTCAAGTAAGCCATTCATTTTAATATTGCAGGTTGTTATACAGCATGTTTAACTTGCTCAGTATTATTGCCCTCCCTGAGCTCGTTGCATTCTTTAGTGCTACAAAAATTGAAAGAACACAGTAAAATCCAGTGGTTTCTTTGTATGAGTAGGATTCATATATGCATTCATTTCTATATCTAATATTTTCCACCTTATATCTTGAAGATGGACAATAGACTGAGAGATGTAGCAGTTAAGGAACAAGACAGATGAGCCATGTATAGGAAAATGCATTTCTGAATCATAAGATTAATAAATACACTGGGTTTGGTGCTTGGAGTCTGGAAGTTAATTAGGAAAATTGTTCTCTAGAACTTTTAATTTCCTGGTGTGACTTTTTCCCCCAGGATGAATAATCTCTTTGAGCCTCATCCCCAATCCTTAGTCCAGCTTTGAGGAGGAACTAAATATGCTGAGAAAAATGGCCTGTTCCTGTGTTTGGCAGCCCCTGACATTTCCACCTGGCCAGATGATGGCAAAGAGGTGCTGAAGGACCTCGGGATCCCCAGTGACTGAGCCAGGAAATGGCAAGGAAAATGCAATAATCCCAGAGTCACAGGATATGCTGAGCTGGAAGGGACCCATAAGGATCATTGGGTCCAACCTCTGGCCCTGCATAGGACCATCCCCAAGAATCACACCTTGTGCCCCAGAGCATCATCCAAACACTGGTGGAGCTTTGGCAACCTTGAGGCTGTGCCCACGGCCCTGGGGAGCCTGGGCAGTGCCCATGACCCTCACAGCCTGAAAATGGGCAGCCAGCAAACAGGATGGTGTGAAAGCAGAGCCAGACCAGACTAAAAGCAATTGTTGGGTGCTTTTTCATTCAAAACATGGCTAAATTGCACAACTCCTGCCCATCATGTACTTGTGTCTGGAGGTGCTGCTGAATCAGAACTGTGGGTGCAGACTTTCACAGGGGAAGTCCAAGTGCAGTTTTAGAGCACAGAGTTGCACCCAAAGCCCTCAGGCAGGTGAGTCCTGAGCTGTGCCCACTGGGACAATCTCCAAGTAAAGGAATCATTGTCTTTTCCTTGATTACACTCTGTTCTCAAGGGGGCACTGAGAGACAGGGGATGGGAAAATGGACATTTTTTCTTGAAAAAATGTCAAGTGTGATCCTCTCAAGTCAGGGTGGGATTGGTGGGATTGGACTGGGCAGGGCCAGGAGCTGGACTTGATGATCCTGTTGGGACCCTTCCACTCGGGATATTCCGTGGCTCTAGGATTCTAAGTCTCTGTCCATGACGCAGTGACAAAAGGGAGCTGAGGCCCCAGATAGAGGAGATCACCTTGGCCATGAGTACGACCCAAGAGCTTCCTAGCCCCTCTGCTGTGAGTCCCCACCTACTTTTGGAGGGATCTCCCGTTTCTACAAAAACCCCAACACATTTCAGTTGGCCAGAGCTCCTTCCACTGCTGAAGGTTCTCCAAAAGCATCCAAGTTATCCCTCTGCCTCCTGCTCTCCCAGTTCTCCACCCCTTCAGAGAGGGTTGGTTTTGATTCCTGCAGGATATTGCAACGGAAAATTTTCACATTTCATTTTTAAACTGTTTTCTTTCAGACTGCAGAGAATGAAACATGGTTTATAATATAATATATTGTAATTGATTACACAATTTCAGTATCAGAATCATGCTACAATGTGTCAAAATTAAATGCTTTCATTGGCTGCTTGTAATTTTCCCCTGGGGAATTACCCATGAAGAATATATAAATGTTTGGTTTCATAGTCCTATTGGGACTATATTTCAAAATATCTAAAAATCTTTGTGCTAAAAAACCAATTCTTTTCTTTTACACTGCTCTGGTTAAACCACATGGAGCAGAGCTTTGTCCTTGGCAGGAAAAAGGATCAGATTCTGCCTGAAGCTCACTAGGGATTTAATTCTTGTTATTAATTTCGTAGAGAAGCTGTCCAGATACTACAAAGAAAGGGCAGGAGCAGGAACTCCCCAAATAGATCATCAGCGCAAAATTATTAAGAGCAACACACATTGCAAAGGGAGAAATGGCTCTGATTCATCTGATTTTTGATTCTGCTTCATAGTTATTTTAGTCTTTGACATAGGGAAAAGACAAATAACTGTGATGTGGCTCGTCGTGGCTCGCTGCATGTTGTGCCATTAGCAAGACATTATCGTTGCTGCAGAAGTGGGAGATTTTTTTCCTCAGGTAATTCTTTTCTCCTGGGGACAGTCAGGTTTGCAGCCTGGAACAACGAGCCAGCTTTGGTGGGTGTGATCATGTGTGAGTCACCCTTTGAGTGTCCTTACCTGCTCGGGACCCTCACAGATGTGAGGACACAGCCTCAAGCTGCACCAGGGGAGGGGCAGATTGGACATCAGGAGGAATTTCTTCATGGAAAGGGTGGTCAGGCCTTGGAAGGGGCTGCCCAGGGAGGTGGTGGAGTCCCCACCCCTGGAGGTGTCCAAGGAACACAGGACGTGGCACTCAGTGCTCTGGGCTGGGGGACAAGGACACAGGTTGGACTTGATTGTCTTGCCCTTTTCCTCAGTGGCTCTGTGATGCACATCAGGGTCACATGAGAAGTAGCTGTATTGAATTAAAAGCAAGAATTAAACAAAAAGTAGAATTGAAAGCAAGCAAATATATTAAAATCTGCCCAGGGACAGAGTCCTCCCATGGAAACCTTATTTCTGAATATTCTTTGTGGATTTTTTGGGCAGGAGAAGTGTGGGGGCTCACAGCATTATTGTATTCGACATGTAATGTCTGATGGAATATCTTCCCATGGAGGAATGGCCATAACAAACAATGTTCAGGCCTTCTGGAAAACCTCTGGAACAAGGTCTCTGTGGACAGCCCTTCCAGGGTGTCCTCTGCTCTTGATCTGCTGGAAGGTGTTGCAGCCTTTAGCAGGGTTTGGGAACCAGATGATCTTTAAGGTCTCTTCCAACCCAAACCACCCTAGGTCTCTGGTGATTCTGTGATTCTTCTGTCCAGGCTTTGCAGCCACCTGGTCTCAGAAAAGCTGTGGGTGCACCAAACCCTTGTCTCTGACACCGCTTCGTATGTGTCATTAATTGCTCTGTAATTAGGTCTGGGGAGGATCTTGAGTGTTTCCTTAACACCCTGCAGAGCTCTGGGCTCTGCCACCTCTGACTGGAGCAGCTCAAACCAAAGTAAGACACAGGATAAGCTGCAGGAGCCTGGGAATGTTGTGTTGGTGTTCAGCCCTAGGGAGAAGACACCTGGCAGTTTAGCCCAAAGGTGACACTTCCCCAGCACCAGCAGCTGAACCTGCCTGTGGGAGCAAAGAACTTGAGGCTGAACAGGGTTTTCCATGGACAGTGGAGCGACTGGGTTGTGTCCCACATTGCCCTCTTGTTGTCCTGTCGTTGTCCCAGTCATCTGAAGGCATAAACAGGGAACTCTGGGCACTGCCCAGGGCACCATGGCATGCTCAGGACATATCTGGGGTGTCATCCCAAACCTGGGACTCCAAACAGTGACAACATGTGTGTTGGTGACAGGTATGGCCAAGTCATGGAGTAGAATGACTGTGTCTTTGCACGAAGATGATTCCCTGGTCCAGGTCCCAACCACACCTCTCACTCCAAAGGTCCGTGGAAGGCAGGGAGGATGAGCTGGGGAGATATTTTATCATCTGAGGGGTTTTTTGAGTGTGTGGATTTATTTCTTCTTATTTTTGCCACTGTTACAGCAGCAACACTTAACAGCAAGTTTACATAAATGATTCGTGGTTTTCCATATAATTAAACCGTACGTGGACTCTTAGAGCGGTATTGTGGAACCAATTAAAACATGATTGCTCTTCCAATTCCCACCTAATGATTCATTAGTTATTACCAGAACAAGTGGGGGGAGTACAGGGCTCCACTCCTAAAGTAAGTTGCTTTTGATGCCTTTAATTTGGGTCTTACTTGTACATGGAAGTTGGTCAATAGAGACACCTGTAAATGGGTGTCATGGTGATGTGCCCGTGGATGCTCCAGAATTGTACCTTCTCTTGCAAAGTGGGCAAAAAACATCTTCAGGTGGTTTTGTGTCTTATAGAAGTGGCACAGATTTTGTGGGAAAGCAGAGACTTGGATTTCAGGATCCCTAAAGCAAAAAGACAAAATACAGAATGGTTTATACAGACCTACAGGGACTGTTTCAAATTTGTTTTTTGGGAATTTGAGCTTGGCCTGCATTTACAGGAATGGCTGATGTGCTGGGAGTGCTGGTAGGGTGTGAGGGAATGGTCCTTTCTAACCTTCAGATCAGGGCTGTATTATGGAATGGTTTGGGCTGGGAGAGGCGTTAAAGCCCATCCAGTTCCACCCCTTGCCATGGGTAGGGACACCTTCCACTAGCCCAGGTTGCTCCAAGTTTATCTAACCTGGAACCTGGCCTTGGACACTTCCTGGGATCCAGGGGCAGCCACAGCTTCTCTGCCCAACCTGTGCCAGGGCCTGCCCACCCTCACAGGGAACAATTCCTTCCCAATATCCCATCTCACCCCGCCCTCTGTCAGTGGGAAGCCATTCCCTTTGTCCTGTCCCTTCATCCCTCATCCCAAGTCCCTCTCCTGCTCTCCTGGAGCCCCTTTAGGCTCTGAAAGGGGCTCTCAGGTCTCCCTGGAACCTTCTCTCCCCTAAGCTCAGCACTCCCAGCCCATCTCCATGGCAGAGGGGCTCCAGCCCTGTGACCACAACTTTGCTGGAGATGCAGCACAGAGTCTGAGCAAGAGAAAGACACAATCTCAAGGGTTTCAGGTGCAGAAATGGTGGTGTCGTATGGCAGCTCAGGAAGATCCTCCAGACATGATCACAGCAAAAAAGGCTCTGAGTCATTTAATGAGGTTATCTCTGACTGCAGCTCTGGGATTGCTGTCAGGAACAGAAGAAGTACAACTATTTTAGGATTAATATCTAATTTTATTAAGGCTGGTTATCTGCAGCCACATAGTGTGTGGTCCTACAAGGACATGCCACAGTGGATGAGATGGACAGCAGGCCCCTTCTCAATATCCTATGATGATAAGGAGAAGTGGGAATTTTGCTGCTGCCTGAGCTACTATAGAAAGGCTCAGAAAATTGGGATTGTTCAGCCTGGAGAAGTTTTGGGGTGACCTGATTGTGGCCTTGCAGTGCCTGAAGGGGCTGACAGGAAAGATGGAGAGAGACTCTTTACAAGGGTTGGAGGGACCGGAGAAGGGGGAATGGCTTCCCCCTGCCAGAGAGCAGGGATAGATGGGATATTTGGAAGGGATTCTTCCCTGTGAGGGTGGGCAGGCCCTGGCACAGGTTGGGCAGAGAAGCTGTGGCTGTCCCTGGATCCCAGGAAGTGTCCAAGGCCAGGTTGGATGGGGCTTGGAGCACCCTGGGCTAGTGGAAGGTGTCCCTGCCCATGGCAGGGGGTGGCACTGGATGATTTTTAAGATCCCTTCCAACCCAAATCATTCAACGTTTCTATGATTCAGCAGGTAATCCGAATAACACATTCCCTAAGCCCAGACTTTTCCTGCCTGGAGTTGGAATGCACAGGCAGTCCTTGTGAGTGCAGCTTCCATTACTGCCCTGCACTGGAAAGATGCCGTGAATGTGAGAAAGGATGTGAAACCTCGTTGTCAGCTCTATCAGAGAAATCCCTTCTTTTCCTTTCCCAGCCAGGGAGGTCATGTTGCTGAGTGCCACAAAAATAAGCTTTTTCGAGTCAGCAGCTTTGCCTGATCTGTCGAAAATGTCACAACTTGCTTGTAAATATTCCAAAAAGCACAAGGCTTTACTTCAAAAGCCAATTATGGTGGCTGAGTGACAGGAAGGTACCTATTTATCACAGCACTGAAACACCTGGCCACTTAAAAGCAACAGAGTGAATGGTTTGGGACATCCCAAACCTCACAGTGCCCACACAACAACCAAAAGTATTCTTATTAAGCATAAAACTTTATTATAGTACAAGGACCCTCGTTCTGATCCAAATGGAATTGTTCCACCAGCGAATTCAAAATGCAAGCACAACACAAAGTCATTTTGCAACAGGGACATAAAAATTAGAGTTATGTAGGTTTATGACATACTCACATAACAGTGACAGCATTTCTGGCTCCAGTGCAAAACAAATAAAATCCAACGTTTGAAGCAGAGAACAGATATCTGAATATGCTTAAAGGAAGTTCTGAGACATTACAGTTAAATCAGTGTTTTAAACCATCTTCAGCGAAATAAAAAAAATTTTACAGTAAGAAGAGGGTAAATAAGAGAGTAAATAAACATTTAATGCATGGTCAGAGGGCTCCCTGGGGTAGGGCTGACTAAGGCTCTCAGGTACAGGGTGGGAGTGCTGGGGTGTCTGTGCAAGGTCAGGAGCTGGACTGGATGATCCCTGTGGGTCCCTTCCAGCTGAGGACATTCCATGATTCTATGATAATCATTTTGCTAAAGGCATTAATTCTTGCTTTACCAAGATATTCCCAAGTGATTTAGCACCCCCCTAGGAAACACAAAGAATTAAGAAGGGAGATCTGCAGTGAAAATCCCAAAAAAGGAATTACCAGACCTGATGCCCTATTCCCAAAGGAAAAGAGAGCTGGGCTGAAGTTTGAAAAAGGGATACAGAACTTTGCAAAACTTTAGATGGGATATTAGGAAGAAATTCTTCCCTGTGAGGGTGGGCAGGCGCTGGCACAGGCTGGGCAGAGAAGCTGTGGCTGCCCCTGAATCCCTGGAAATGTCCAAGGCCAGGTTGGATGGGGCTTGGAGTAACCTTGGCTAGTGGAAGGTGTCCCTGGCCATGGCAAGGGGTGGGACTAGGTGAGCTTTATGGTTCTTTCCAACCCAAACCATTCCATGACTCTGTGTTTGACTAAAATGTTACTAAGTCCCCTTCCAGAGTTGGGCTGAAGGCTGAAGCACCGATGGGTTCCTGCGCAGTCCAGGAGCAAACAGAGACTGCAAAGACTCCTTTACAAGAACAGCCTGGATATGTCGAAGAGCATCACACTGTGGGCTCAGCAGGTATGTCTGTGGGCTGGGCATGGAATCATGGAATCACAGAACATGCTGAGCTGGAAGGGACCCCACAAGGATCATCCAGTCCAACTCCTGGACATGCACAGGACCATCCTCAAGAGTCACACCCTGTGCCCCAGAGCATCACCCAAACACTTCTGGAGATCTGGCAGCCTTGGGGCTGTGCCCACTGCCCTGGGGAGCCTGGTCAGTGCTCACCACGCTTTAGGGGAAGAACCTTTTGCTGAGATCCAACCTAAGCCTGCCCTGACACAACTCCGGTCACTCCCTGGGTGCTGTCCCTGGTCCCCACAGAGAAGAAGATGGAGATCCTCCAAGTGCAGGGGAAGTGGGGCAGGTCTTAATAATGAAGTAAAAAATGCAGTGAAATACCAAGATGTGGGAATGTTGTGAAATCTCACAGAGTCACAAGGCTCTGTGAGTAGAGCTGCTGCCCAGGACTCTGTGTGCAGAGGTGCTGTCTGGTGTCCTCCTGCTACACGTCTGCTGGGAATGGTGGGATGGGGAAGAAAGACAGGACTGAAAGACTCTGACTGGTGGCAAAAGGGAGACAACAAACCTACCAGTTTGTTGGTAGGATGTTCAGTTGGGGGCCAGTGAATGAAAAGTCAGGTTTGAGGTTTTTTGCTTTGGAAAAGAGCATGGGCCCTCAAGGTGATGGAATTGCTAAGAGAGGATATTTCTCACTTGCCCAGGGGAAGGAGTACAGGGGTGCCCCCGGGCATGGGTGTGGAGCCAGGTGAGCTCCATCTGTGGTGTGGCAGGGTGTGTGCAGTGCTGGTGTTTGGGGTGAGTTCCTCAAGAGTCTCATGGTGCTCACAGGAGAGAAGCAATGCCAGGGCAGCCCCCCAGCCTGGGTAGCACAAGTTGCACCAGGACTCACCAAGCCTGGGGTGGCCAGAGCTCTGAGCAAAAGCCCTGATGTCTGACCAGATCCTCACAATGGGCTCATTGAAGCCTCCCCACCACACTGAGACAGCCTCATCATCTGGTCTGAGCACACTCCAAGACAGTGAATTACACATCCAAGGCTGTAATTGCCTTGTTATCCAATTAGCAAACCCCAAATGATTTCCCTGTGTCACAGACAAATCCTTGCCTGTATCCTCCTCCTCCTGTTCCCATCACAGCAAGGCTCTGGCAGGGCTCAGGAGGTCCTGCCTGGAGCTGGCATTGGCACAGAAAGATTCTGGGCATGGTGTGGTGGGCACATGCCTTGCTCTGGTGAGAGCTCAGTGTGTGTTTTCAGGAACACAAGACATTGGAGCAAGTCCAGAGGAGGCCATGGAGATGCCTCAAGGGCTGGAGCCCCTCTGCTCTGGAGCCAGGCTGGGAGAGCTGGGGGTGTTCACCTGGAGAAGGGAAGGCTCTGGGGAGACCTGAGAGCCCCTTTCAGTGCCTGAAGGGGCTCCAGGAGAGCTGGAGAGAGATTTAGGACAAGGGATGGAAGGATAGGGCAAGGTGGAATGGCTTCCCACTGCCAGAGGACAAGGATAGGTGGGATATTGGGAAGGAATTCTTGGCTGTGAGGGAGGGCAGGCCCTGGCACAGGTTGGACAGAGAAGGTGTGGCTGCCCCTGGATCCCTGGAAGTGTCCGAGGCCAGGCTGGAAAAGGTTTGGACCTGCCTGGATAGTGGAAGGTGTCCCTGCCCATGGCTGGGGGTGGCACTGGATGGGCTTTAAGGTCCCTTGTCTCTCAAGCCATTCTGGGATTCTATAACTTCAGGAAAGGAAGAAGAGGCAACATCACCTTTTCCTGCTGGTGGAGACGACAAAACCTGAGTATTTTAAACCAAAATGCAAATAAAAATAAATCTTTCAACATGGCATTATCTGTGATTCAAATGCATTGCACTCTGTCATGTGAGGTGCTAAGGGACTCTGGGGTGGCCACACCCCACCCATCTCCTGAGTCTCTGACCCCCCTCCAGCCCATTGGGGACTGGCTCAGGGACAAGGTTTGTGGTGGATGGTGGCCCCTGCCACCCTCCCAGAAGGTACAGATTCCCCAGAGCCCCCTGGGCCCAGCCCTTTTGCTCAGATTCTCCTGCTTTCCCTCCCCACACAAATTCTCTGCTTGGACCTTCCTTTGCCTTCTCTGTGGCATTGTCAGACAGGGCAGGAGACAAGAAGTCTGAGCTGCTGTCCCAGGACTTGCTGCCAAAGTGTGTTCCTGGTCCAGATCTCCCTTTCCTTGAGCTTCCACCACTTGTGATCAGCTGCATCCTGACATGTTGTGTCAAACCCTGTGCTCAGATAGGGCTTGTTGGGGAGCAGACCAGTTGCCTTGTCAGAGGCTCCCTCACTCTTATTCCCACAGCAATGTTATCTTTCCTTAAGGTAAAGTGTTGCCAATCAACCTTTAAAATCCAAACATCTCCCTGACCCCGTTTGTGCAGCCACAACCCTCTTTCACATCAGCTCCTTAAGCACTAATAAAACTGGAGGACCCACAGGGAGATTTCCTCTATAACTAATTCTTTCACACAGAGTTCTGATTGTGTTCAGGGCCTTACTGGGTGTGTGTTCCCTTCCCGTCCCAGCTGGCAAAGGACACATTTGTCTGAAGTAAAGGGAAGGTGCTCTGCCTCAGGACTCAGGGCATATTTAAGGCAATTCTCTGCTTTTGTTGCTGCCAGAAACACTGGGAAGGCTTTTCCTCTTTTCTCCCTCGTCTGTGAGACGGTGAGGAGCCATTAGGTGGTGCACAAAAGCCAGGAGGACACAGGCATTGGGTCTGTCTCTGCTGGCAGAGGCTCTGGGAGGGAGATTACCAAGACATGTCTGTGTGTGTGGAGAACAGCCAAAGGTTCTTCCCAAGCGTTTGGACCAGAAGGTGATTTGGGTCCCACAAGATTTTCCTTCTCATTAGTGCTTCATCTGCCATTTTGTGTTACTATCTTATCTCTGAAACTGGAAAAAACCCCTTTGTGTAGATCTATCTAGTAAAGGCACAATGGGCATTACAAGATAATTCTTTAATACGTGAAAATTAAATCTGCTCAAGACTTTATGCCATTGAATCACTCTTTATTTAGATGTTGAAAGCACCTATCTATAACTGTGAGGAAAACAAAAACACAGGGATAATCCCACAGGATCAAGGCAACATTAATCCCTCAGCCTCTTGCTGGAGACAGGCTCTGAAGGGGTTTTTCCCTTCTCAAGTATTCCAGCTCTGTTTGATCCCCATTTTTTGAGGGGCAAACACTCAGTATTTCTATTAAGTCCCTTTATTAAACAACAGCCACTCTGTTGGAAAGCTCAGCCCTGGAACTACACAAGGAGGTTTGGTTTCCTCTTCTGGCCCTGGTGGAGCGGTGGTGTCTCTGGGGAGTGAAATGCCAAGTTTTTAACTAAAAGATCTTTTCTTTTTCCCTGGCATTTCCATAGCTGAAGGAGAAGGAAAGAGCTGCAGGCTCCACACCAGACTCCCTGTCTATAGGAATGCAGCTTTTTTGCTTATTTGCCCTAAAATTGAATTAAATATGATTAATTCTATTTTTTATTATTATTCTGTACTGATGGCACTTCATTATCCCAGCTAGGTAGGCGAGCAGCCCATTCCAGACAATGAGAAAGGCAAAGGCTCAGCAAAGAAGTTTTAAATGGCACCTGTAGGCAAATTGAAATTTTCCCCTCAAAGTGCTAATCTTTTCTTTATTTCTGTACTGGCACTGTGCTGCTTGTTCACAGCAAATACTGCTATGTTTATTTAAAACCCAAGCATCTAAAACCCTGAGGTGCTTCTGGTAAAAAAAAAATAAAAAAGGCAAAAAACCCAAATATTTTATTCACTCTGAAATGTGTCCTCGGAGATGCAGACAGCCTGTAATTAAGATGCTGCTGCTCGTGGCTGCAGGGTTTGCTGCCCCCGTGTTTCCTGCAGCACCTTCAGCACAGTGCCCTGATCCAAAACTCTGAAATAGGCAAAAAAAAATCCTGGAGAGATTTGCTGTCAGCCTAACAAGAACCATCCAACAGATACTTCATGGTTTTGCAGAGCCAAGGCCCCACTAATGACTGATGTGGTCGCAGCAGAATCCAGGTTGGAGGGTCCTCAGGAGTGCTCCAGACCAACCTCCTCCTCGGAGTAGAACGAACCTGAGTCACACAAGGTTGCTCAGGGCTTTTATTCACTCTGAATGGCTCTGCTCCAAGGTTGGAGGCTGCAGAGCCTCCCTGACCCCTGCCCTGCACAGGGACACGCAAGCATTGATGTCTTCATGCAGAGCTTTCTCTGGGTTTCCCTCTCTGCCTTCAATTGCCAGGCTTAGACGCAGCCCTGGGAGCAGGTCCTGTCTGAAAGCTTCGTTCTCTTAAAGGATCCACAAAGACCTGAAATAATCAGAGTCTGTATAAAATGGCTCTTAATTCAATTACTTCTTATAATTGATTTAATTAAGAGCACAGACTAGATGGGATTACTGCTCTCAGAAGGAAGAGTTAGGACTGGAAGCACTGAAAATCTGAGCATCAGCAGTGTCAGCACTTCTTTTGGAGCTTTTTCCTCTGAAGCCCCTTGCAGTGCCAGGGGAGAGAAACTGAAATTCCAGAATGGAAACAACCCCCTTGGTCCTTGCCTGGGGCCCTGGTGCAGTGCCACGTTGTCTTGTTAAGGGCGCAGAAACATTGCTGGTGCTCAGCCCCAAACACCTTTGATTTCCTCATTCCGCAGATTTGCGGGGGAGAAGTTCCTCACCACCAGCTCTGCAGGTCATCCCAGCGCTCCAGGGGCCCAGGAGAGCTGCAGCTCTCACTGAGGTTTGTGGGCAGTGTCTCTTGGTCAGGAGAGAGGTGATTGAATGTCACCATCACAGAAGAGCCGCCTGACCTTCACCCAGGAGCTGTTGGCACCCAGACATGTGTTGGCACCCAGACATGTGTTGGCTCCCAAAAGCCCCTCGTTCCCTGTGCCCATCCCCAGCAGGGAGGGGGGATCCTGCCCCGCTCTGCGCTCTCAGATGAGACACCGACTACAGAGCAAAAGCAGCTGTGGGATAGGATCAAGGCTGAAAGCTCCTCGAGGAGGACCCTTGGAAGGTTCCTTGGAAAGGAAAGGAGAGGTGGGTTCAAGCTCTGCTACTTCATGGGCAATAAAACTGGACAGCTGGTGCTGCTCCTGGGAGGTTTCATCTTCCTGGTGAGGGAAGGCACCACCCTTTCCAGGAGAGGTTCCTAAATAACTATTGGACTCAAGTCCCCTTCATGCACAGAGCTGGTGTGGGGGAACTCCTGGAATATTGGGGTAGTTTGGGGTGACACAATGGAAGGGAGAGATTGAGCCATTGCAGAGTGTCCAAAGGACGCAACAGAGATGGTTCAGNTGGGTCCTTACCAGCTCAGCATATTCTGGGATTCTGGAATTCTGTGACTAGAAGTGGGGAAAAATTAAGCAGGCACTTGGTACTCAGGGAAGATCATGGCCGCCTTTCTAAGCCAGATTTCCCTCAGCAGAAAAAAGGATCAGAAATGCGACAGCAAGGACTGGCTCAGGCTTTGAAACTGCCCCTGCTGGTTCTGGGGCCCCAGCTGAGGCCCCTTCTCAATCTTTCTCTGTGGCACAGAGCAAGGACATTACTGTGTGCACACACTGGTGTGACCAAAGCCATAGCATATGCCTGACAGATGCCAGCCTGGCCCTTTGACAAATGTTTGCCTTTCCAGGTAGTTTGTTGAGGGTCTTTGGCTGGTTTCCTAACTCCTGCCTGGTCACAGTGTAATATTCGTAAAAGACACAAAGGTATTCAATCATGGAATTAGCTCCCTGAGAGATGGAATGTGTGTGTGATGCAGACTGATATCAGGTCAGAGGTCTGAGGGCAAAGGCCAAGTAACCAAGAACCTGGGGGTGGGCGGGTGGAGAGCTGCCCTTGGCCCACATCCATGAGACAGATGAGGGATGGATGTGTGATGGATTCCCACTTGCAGCTGCACACTGGATTCATCTCCAGGAAGTTGCTACATCAAATTCTGCTGAACTGGGAGCCACTGGGATACACTGGGGGGACCCAGTGCCACGTGCCATCCTGAAGGGGCCTTGAATCCCTTACAAACCTCTCACCTCCTGGACCACTGGCATGCAGCCACTTGTGCTGTGGTGTTTAGCCACCGGCCAACAGCTCCCAACAAGCACACGAGGTGTTGGAGCAGATGAAGAAAAATCATGTGTTCAGCTGGAGTTAAGGAGAGGGAGGGATCATGCTCTGATCCTGTCAGCAAGTGGATGGGCATTAAACTCCGAAATGGGATGTCTAATTAGGGGAACCCTCTTGGAGACATCAGTGTGATGGATGGCAGGCTCTGTGCAGCACATCACTGCAAATCCAGCCATAATCTACTCCTTCAGTGCCCAGAGGAAACATCACTCTAAAAAATCCTTATTCCTGAGTGTCTGTAATTGCTGCCACGTCCCTCTGCTCCAGGTCCTCCCCAAAACCGCCTCCATCTCTGTTGTTGGGGTGCACCCTCCACTTCCTGCCCTGGTGCTCCCCTTTCCAGTGGGGCACATCGTCCTTGGGGGCTGGGAACTGTAGCACACAGCAGCTCCTCTCCTTTGCCTGACTCAGAAAGTAGGTCAGATCCAGAAAGGGAGAGATCACTGTGTTTCCTTTCATCATGGTGGCTGTACACAGCACTGTGGGATAGAGGAAAGCAAATGCCATCCTTCTGTTTCTCTTCCTGGTACAGTTTAACAGGAAAAGTACAATAGGACAGAAATTAGGTTTTTTGGATTTAAGTGGTCACTGTGGACTTCAAAGTTTGATGGTCTCCTGGAAGGGTGCAGCTTTGTGCTGGAAAGGGAAAAGATGAAAGAAAGTCAGTGAGTGAGGAGTAGAGAGCAGAGACTTCACTGCACGGTGATGCAGTTTTGGTCACCACAATGGAAGGGAAAGATTGAGCCATTGCAGAGTGTCCAAAGGAGGCAATGAGGATGGTTCAGGGCCTGGAGGGGAAGCGTGTGAGGAGCAGCTGAGGGCACTTGGGGTGTTCAGCTGGAGAAGAGGAGACTGAGGGGAGAGCTCATTGCAGGTCCAACTCCCTGGGGAGGGGCAGAGGAGGGGCAGGCACTGATCTCTGCTCTGGGGGGACCAGGGACAGCACCCAGGGAAGGGCTGGAGTTGTGTCAGGGCAGGCTCAGGTTGGATGTCAGGGAAAGGTTCTTCCCCCAGAGGGTGGTGGGCACTGCCCAGGCTCCCCAGGGCAGTGGGCACAGCCCCAAGGCTGCCAGAGCTGCAGGAGTGTTTGGATGATGCTCTGGGGCAGAGGATGTGACTCTTGGGGATGTGCACACCTGTGCAGGGGGCCTGTGCCAGGGCCTCCCAACCCTCACAGAAAAGGATTTCTTCCCAATATCCCACCTAACCCTGCCCCCTGGCAGTGGGAAGCCATTCCTCTTGGCCCTGTCCCTCCATCCCTTGTCCCAAATCCTCCCCCAAGGTCTCTCACAGTCCCCTGTGGCAGTGGTGACAACAGCTGTTTTGTCACTCCTGACTCACTGGCACTGGAGCAAGAGGATCTCTGGTCTGGGAGGCTCTCCTGGAAGACTCTGGCTTTCTGTTGAGGTGTCCACATCCCACCCTGATCCTGCTGAGCTCGGCTCTGGGAGAACACGGGAAGGGATGATTAATGATTATAATAAATATGTTAATCTGCAGAAATGAAATTTTCCTAATTAAGAAATGTCTTCTGAGGCTTTTGCTTCTCCTTTCCTGAGCTGTTGTGTGAGCATGGAGCATCTCCATCCATGCTGGAGTCATTGACAGTGGGACCAGTGGTGTCAATCACACACCATTCATCCCAGTTCAACAGAAGGGATTATTCCCAGCTCCTTCTCCTTGGCAGAAAGGGTGAATGTGCTCCTGCATGGCTGACTCCTTTCTCCTTGTAACAGCACTGACTGTGCTGGAGAAAAGCAGGATTTAAGCTAATGAAAGGATTAGAATAATCCCTGTGTAAGCCAGAACTCCGTGACTGCTCAGATCTGGGAAGCAGAGCCACCCACCCGCCCCAGCCTGTCTGTGCAACCTCCCCCAGCCTCGGTCTAGGCCCCTTCAGGGGAGGAGCTGGCAGGGATGTCCATGGGGCCCTTCAGTCCTCATCCTGCTCATTTCTCCATGCATGGGCCACCCATGGATTTGGATACCACGTAGCCCACATGGCAGAGAGCTCAGGTTATTCCTTCCTGTCAGTGGAGGTTCTTGAATAATTGCTGGACACTTTCCACTCTCACTCACAAACACTGAGGGACAATAGGAAGGTCCTGGATTTGAAGGCAGGTGAGACAAGTAGGGGTGGTTTTATATTAATGAAATTTAGATGGGATATTGTGATGAAATAGGTTGCCCAAGGGTTGCCCAGAGAAGCTGTGGCTGCCCCATCCCTGGAAGTGTCCAAGGCCAGGTTGGGCGGGGCTTGGAGCAACCTGGGATAGTGGAAGGTGTCCCTGCCCATGGCTGGGGGTGAAAGGAGATGAGATTTAAGGTCCCTTCCAACCCAAACCATCCCATGGTTCCACGAGATGCTCGTGCCTGCCTTGAAGGACCTTCTCCTGATGGTCAGGCCAAACAGTCCCATGTGGTGTTCCCTGCACAGAGCCCATTACTTCCATGCAGGAGTGCACCTTGTACAACCAGTGCTGGGATGCAATTTATTCCAGAGATGCATCCCAGGATCCTGTTAATCCTGCTGGGTCCATCCAGCCCAGGTGTTCCTACCTGCAGCTTCCAGCTTGTAGGTGTTTGCAATGACGAGACTGGCTCTTGTCAGAGATGTCTTTGCTGGTGAATCCCCAGGAACTGCAGCCACATCATTTCCAATTTGCACACAACAGTCACTTTGGATTTGCAGCTCCCTGGGTATTTTTCCTATAAAGGTGCCAAACCTCCTGCAGAAGCTGAAGCTCCTTGAATGTGCCTGCCTTGCTTGGCTGGACAGAGAGAACATTTTAATGTGAATCCAGTGACTTTCCTCTCTCTGAAAACCATAGATGGAACATTTTGATCCGTTGCTAAAAGATCCTCAAATAACTTCTGCAGTTCATTCCTCAATTCTTGCACGCTTCTGAAATAGGACTTTGGCACTGGGCTTTATATCACAGTCACTGTCACATGGGACTGACGTTGATAAATTGGGGGTGGAAGGAATATTTATGGCAATGCAAAAAAGGCTCTGTTGGATCAAAGCAGAAGAGTGTGCCCACTTTGCTTGTTCTTCTTGAATATTGGAGCACCTTTCTTGCTTTGAGGCCAGAACTAGCAAGGTAAGAACCTCACAGAGATCATTTCAACCTTAAAAAGGAAAAAATTCTAGGCTTTTCCCTTTTTTCCTTCCTCTCTTCTGAGCATATTTTCTCCTGGAAACCTCCAAATTGAAAATAACTAGATTTTAAAAATGACAAATACTCTGGGAAGAGAAATGTGACATCACTTTTGTGAAGTTTTAGGTAATGGCACGACTGGCTGACTGGAACAATGAAACTCTCAGGAAGCAAGAAGAAAAAGTTGGAAGTGAAAAGATGCAAGGCAAGAAGAGAAATCTCATTGAAAATAAAAATGTTTTATGTGTTAGGAATGTGGTTATAATCAAGGAAGAAAACTTGCTTTCCAAAGTGGACAAGTTTAATGAAAAGTCAGAATTAAAATTAGGTCTTGGGATCAGAGCTCAGCATGGCTTGGAGGTGCATTTCTGATTAACTTTCCTTCCCAGCAGAAATTTTTGCCAAATTTTCTGGAAGGAGATGCAATTCCAGCTCCCTGATTACTTCACATTTGTAAAGCTCCTGTTAAGCTCCATTTCCTATCAGAAGAAATCACTTCTGACAAACAATGAAGCAGCCCATTAATTAGTTGTCTGTAATTCTCTTAAGATGTTGCTGTAATTAATGTCTAACTTTGTGAACTATCCTTAAACTGGAATTGTTCCATGTTTAATAGCCAAAATATCCCTTTACACGGAGTTAATGCAGCTGGCTGGGAATGGCAAACAGAGACCACGCGCCCTTCCTTTAAGGGCTGTATAAATAATCTTAATAGAACACACAGAGGCTGAACTGTGCATGGAATAATGTCAATACCATTAAAAACAGCCTTTCACGGGCTTGTGGGAACATTAATTGTTGGGCCTAATGGCTAATTCCAAAGACAGACACGCTCCTGTCATTTGCTGCACATCATTCCTGTAGGTGAGCAGGTCCAGCTGACCCCCCATCCACAGAGGGCACAGAGGGGGCTCTCAGGGGCTTGGGCTCTCTTAGGGCTGGTTTGGTCATCTCTTTCTGAACCAACTCCAGGTTCCTCATCCAGCCAGGCAGTGTCTTCTCCTGGATCAGATGGGTGGGAATGGCTTCCCACTGCCAGAGGGCAGGGGTGGATGGGAGATTCGGAAGTGATTCTTCCCGGTGAGGGTGAACAGGTCCTGGCACAGGTTGGGCAGAGAAGCTGTGGCTGCCCCTGGATCCCTGGAAGTGTCCAAGGCCAGGTGGGACGGGGCTTGGAGCACCCTGGGCTAGTGGAAGGTGTCCCTGTCCATGGTAGGGGGTGGGACTGGATGGGCTTTGAGGTCCCTTCCACCACAGGTCTTTCCATGATCCTGTGGCTCTGTGATCTTGCCATGCAGGTGTTGAGAGATTTCTTCAAGCAAAAGAAATAATTATTTCACAGAATCACAGAATATTCTGAGTTGGAAGAGACCCACAAAAATCAACTCTAAAGTGAGTAGGGATCAAATCCCCAGCGTTGGTTTTATTAGCACCTTTTTATCATTTAAATTGCAACAAGCATAGCAAAATCCTCCCCTGTGTTGATTCCTAGGTGTATTTTTTAAATATATTTATGAAAATACCTCCCCCAGTTTTATGGAGCATTAAAGGATGAACTGTAAAGCCTCCAAAACAACCTCAGATCTTGGAAAAGGAAAGTGTGGCAGGTAACTCCGGATTTGATCATTGATTTTGGGGTTTCATCTCTCTGAGAAAGCTCTAAGGACACAACATTTGATGAGTCTCATGGGGCAGTTTGAATGAGTGGGGTACTTGGCTGGACCTGGATCAGCAGCACCCACAAACAGCAACTGGGAGAGCAGGAATGTGCTCAGGGAGGGATGTGCTCAGAGGTTCCAGCCAGCAGAGACAGTTTTGCATCCCGTCATTATTTTGATTGCTGTGCTCTTGTAGGAGCCAGAAGATTCATAAAACCTATTTAAATTTTTGATATTCAATGTATTTTAAATCTCCTGTGTGGTGCCTGTAATGTGATTTAACAAGATCCAGCAAGCATCTGGGGCAGGCAGTGTGACCTCTGTGCCATCCTTCCCGCTCTGAGCACGGAGTTCAGCCCTCTATTTCCACATGGAAAATAAAGATAAATAAGCAGCAGAAGGAAAGGTGTCACCAGGCTCAGCTCTCAACATTCCTAGGAAAAAAGACTCTTCCCTGAATTGAAATTCAGGCCAGAAGGGTGTTTGCTTTTCCACGTGTGCGCTGAATAATCGTTCTGTATGTGCAGGGCAAATCCCCAGGGAGGGATTGCTGGGAAGGCAGGGAGAAGTCCCTCATCCCAGGAATCGCTCTGGGTCATGCACTCTGGTGCATCTCCAGGGACTGGACTCAGCCTGGGCCCTCAGCCCTCCTGCTCTTTGACCTTTGCTGGGGCAAATGATGCTGATTTTGGGGTTCAGAATCCACAATCCTGCTCAGATAACAGGAATATTTATCCCTTTGCTCCCAAGCTTGGTGTTTGTGTGGAAGTCAATGGGATTCTGCAGAAAGGAGTCATTATTTCAAGCATGTCTCTCCAAATGAGAATAATTATTTCAAGCATCTTCTGTGAGGTTTAATAATACAATAAACTGTAACAACATAATTACTTAAAGTTTGATGCAGCTCCCTGGGAAAACATTCCTGGGAATCCCTAATCACTTTTGATCATTTGGATCTGCTCTGCTGCTTCCAGCACAAGCAGCTGACTTGAAGCACCTGGGAAAAGTGTAATGGGATATAAAGTGGGAAATATTGGAGTTGTTCACAGCACAGCTGGACACTGACCCTGCTTGAGAAGGAGGGCTGGGGATCTCCAGAGGCCTTTTCCATTCTCAAATATCCTGTGATTCTGTGAAATGAGCCTTCTTTTTATTTTCTTGGAGCTGTGCCTGTGTTCAGTTCCAAAGGACACTGAGCCAGACAGGGATGGGGCTCTTCCCAGGTCCTGGCACTCTGCTGATGCCATTAATTAATTAAAAAGGCAACAGCATCTTATATTGGATGTTTCTTCGTGAGGAGTGAAACAGGCACCACTTCCAGCAAACCTAGGCTGTCAGTGCCTGTTACACTAACTAACATGTTTACATTATGTAACATTAACATGTTGCATTTTTAATTCCATCCCACGATAATGATCCCTTTTCCTTGTCGCCATTACAGTGCAGCATCATCTGCACCGTCTGCCTTGGCAGCCTTTTAGTCCCTTTGCACCCTTTTCCATCCAGGTTTTTGCACATTTCTGCCACACTCAGGCTGTCCCCTCTCCCAGCCCTCCGAGCATCTGCAAATCTTGCAGTTTCTAGGGAACAAAATAATCCTTTTGAGCTGAGCAGGGCATTGGCACCACGGCAAAGCTGTTCAGTGGGGCAGGGAAATGTGTCTGCACATGGCACCAAACCTGGCACCAAACAAGTGGCTGTTGGCAAGTGCAAATGCCACCAGTCAGCTGGGCCCCAGCCAAAATAATGACAATGGAAAGGCTTTGGAGCACAGGCAGACAAACATCACCTGAGTTCAGTCACGGTCCAACACTCCCTGATCATGTCCCTGGCAGGCAGGGGGACAGAGGGGCTTACACAGTGTCCCCAAGAGTCACCCCCTGTGCCCCAGAGCATCATCCAAACCCTCCTGCAGCTCTGGCAGCCTCGGGGCTGTGCCCACTGCCCTGGGGAGCCTGGGCAGTGCCCACCACCCTCTGGGGGAAGAACCTTTCCCTGAGATCCAACCTGACCCTGCCCTGACGCAACTCCAGCCACTCCCACTGGTCACCACAAGTTGCACCAGAAGAGGTTCAGATTCAATATTAGAATTAAAATGTATCACCGAACAAGTGCTCAGGCACTGGGATGAGCTGCCCAGGGAAGGGGTGGATTCACTGTCTCTGGAAGTGTTCCGGAGGAGTCTGGATGTGGCACTTGGGGACATGGTTTGGGGGTGCTTATGGTGGTGCTGGGCTGATGATTTTGAAGGTCTCTTCCAACCATGATGATTCTGATCACAGAATCCATGTCTTTCTGCTGCTCTAGTCATTCCTGACAATCCGTCTGGGAATCACAGCCGGATTTTCCAAGGCAGAGTGTGCTCTCTTGAAGAAGAGCCCCTTCCCCTGGCTGGCGCTGAGTACAAAGTGCTTTCCATCTGAGGCAGAAGGAATCCCAGATCAAGATTCCTACATCTCAAAATCCATTGACCCAGGCTGCCCCATCCCTGGGAGTGTCCAAGGCCAGGTTGGACAGGGCTTGGAGCAACCTGGGATAGTGGAAACTGTCCCTGTCCATGGCAGGGAGGGGTGGGATGAGCTTTATGGTCCCTTCCATCCCAAACCATTCCATGATTCCATGATTCTACCCTAAAGAAGCTGCAAGGCAGGAAATCAGCACGTGTGTGAAATGCTCCACTTTGCAAATAAACTCTCATGTGTCTCCAAAGCACCACCACTCTAGGTCTGTTCCTTGGGAGAGCCCAAAAACCAGCAAAAGATGCAGAAAAATCCTAAATGTGTCCTAAAAGCCACAGTGCAGTGGGCACAAAGACTCATTTTTTGTTCCCAAAGACTCATTCTGAAGGTCAGAATAAGCATTATTGGGGTCTAAATCCTCATTTTCATGATCCAGATTTTTAGAGCACAACAGTCTCATTTTTCAGGTCTGAAGAATCATTTTTAGGGTTCAAATTGAAGGCCCAAGGCCTCCCAAAAGGGCTCACAACCATAATTTTAGGATCTTACCCCTCATTTCTAGCAATAAAATCCTCAGTTTTAAGGTCCAAAACTGATTATATAACCCAATTTCTCTTTTTCAGGGCCCAAAGCCACATTTTTAAGATCCAGCCCCTCATTTTATGGTCCAAATGCTCATTTTGAGACCCAAGGCTTCAGATATAAAGTTCAAACCTTCATCTTACTCTTCAAACCCTCATTTTCAGGGCTCAAATCCTCATTTTGAGGGTCCAAAGTCTCTGTTTTTGTTGTCAAGTCCCCTTTATAGAGTCCAAATCAGCACTTTTACAGTCCAAAGCCTCATTTTCAGCCTCAGGGGGTCATTTTTAGGTTACTGCAGGGCATTTTTGGGATCCAAGCAACACTTTGGGTATCCAAACCCTCATTTAGACATTAAAAATCCCTGGTTTAGGGCCCACATTTCAAATTTTAGAGTCCACAATTTTGCTTCTAAGCTTGAAATTCTCCTTTTCATGGTCCAAACCCTCATTTTAGGGTACAAACTCCTCACTTAGGGTTCAAATCCTGATTTTTTGAACATCCAAATCCTCATTTTGGGCACCCACAGACCCATTTTTAGGTGATAACAGATGAGTTAACATGAACGATCGGCACTTGTGGACGGTATGGGCACCATGAGATGCTGCAGGACTGGGCACCAGTCAAATCCAACACAAAAGCCAAAGCATCTTCTCCTTCCAGACACCCAGGTGGACACTGTGGGAGTCCTCTCATGAATTTTACCAGTTAGGGAGGGGTCAGAAACTGCCAAAACTTGCTCTGATTTGTTCTTTTTTGGGCCAGTGGCTTCTCCAGTGAAGATGTGGGGCTTAACCAAGACCTCTGTGTATTTATGTCTTTGAAGAACAATCTTCCCAATCATTCTGATAATCAGAAGGATGAGAATGAACAGGGGAAAATCCACTGCACGTGTTGAAATGGCTGTGTTGGTGTTTGTTGTTCCTTTTAAAGAAAATATTTCTTGTAACTCTGACATGGCAAGAATTGGTAACATCCAAACTGCTGAAGTTCCAAGGAATTTATGGGAGTTCTGAGTCCATCTGCTCATCCAGAGGGAAACCAGGCAGCTCAGCCTCTTCTAGAGCTGTGATGGGGTATGGTGGATTGTTTTTCCCTAAATACCTAATTCAATTCCACTAATAAAGGAAAGATGTGACAAAGATCCTTCTGCCACTTCCCCAGTTCCCTGTGTCCTGCCACATGTCACTGAGGATGCTCCTGTGGGAAGCACAGGCTCAATTTTGCACTGTAAATAGGACAAAATTGAAAAATGACAGAGCCCAAAGGAACAGAGAAGGTCAGTGGCTGATCAAGAAGTCTGGGACAGCCTACTCAGTTCTGGAAATCCTTTTTAAGGAGGATGATGGAGGGAACACAGGCATTGGTGACATCGAGAAATATTTAAGGGGCTTTCTAAGCTGAGGACTAAACCAGGCAGTGCACAGGAATTGCTCCAAACAGCACAGCAAGGCTGCAAAGACCTTCAGGGAGTGGGTGGTGAAGGGAACAAAAGCTGTGGGTGAGAGTTTAGGAGAGAAAGGGGCTGACATTTGAGAGGAATCAAACAAACCCCAGCAGTTTTTGAGCTTTCTTCTCTCAGTTCAAGTGTTTGGATTTTCATGGGCTTAATTTCCACTTTACTTTTGCTTCGCTTCTTTTGTTTGGTTGTTTTATGAGTAATAGAAGTGTTTTATTTAAGAGAGTTCCCAGGTTCTAAAAACCCCAAATCTCTTGAGGTTTGATTTAATGTCTTTAATCAAAGCCTCCCCTCCTTTGGATAGGAGAAGGCCACGTGGGGTTTAGGGTGAGATGTTTCAGGGAAGGAAAGCTGGTCAGGAATTCAGGAAGGCAGAAAAAGAGAAAGATGTGTGGATAGTGGAGATCAGCCCATCCCACTCCTGTGCTTTTGGATGGAGGCAAACACCTGGATCCTGTGTTTTGGGATGGAGGCAAACACCGGGATCCTGTGTTTTGGGATGGAGGCAAACACCGGGATCCTGTGTTTTGGGATGGAGGCAAACACCTGGATCCTGTGTTTTAGCTCCCACCAAGGATGTGTGGGATAGAGCAGATGACCATCACCAACCTGGATTTCTCTTTTATTTCTTGGGAAGAAGAAATTGCTTCTCTACGTTTGTGTGAGACCACTGTCAGTTTTCAAAAAGCTTTCAGGCCAAGGGGCTGGAGGCACAGGCGGTGAAAGAACATAGGCCCTTAGATTAGGTTAGACTATTGTGTTATATTTTCTGTCAAGAAATTTTGTCAAAGTTGTCAATGAAAACTGTTACTGAAGTGTGGAAAAGAGGGAGGTTGTTTGTGAGAATATTTTTAGACCTGGCAAGGCCACCCATTGTTAATGTGAGTGTTCAGCTCTTTACTGATATCTCTTCTCCTGGTGGGGAAGTCCTGTAATTGTGATTCTATGAATCCAGAATGATCCACGGGATCCTCAGCAGAACTTTCTGTTGCTATTTCGGGTGAATGACCTCTAAAATAGGCTTTTGTCCCAACTCAGGGTGTACCCCAGATCTCTGCATATTTGCCAGGCTCACCCTGGAGAACTGAAGTGTGGAAAGGATTGGGAAGGAGCACCCTGAGATGAGCTCAGTTGTTCAGAGTGAGGTGCTAATAATGTCAAGGTTGTGGGTTTGATCCCTATATGGGCCATTCACGTAAGAGTTGGACTTGATGTTCCTTGTGTGTCCCTTCCAGCTCTGAATATCCTGCGATCCTGATCAGCCCCAGGCTGTCTTTGCTGCCACATCCCCCTTTTCATGGGATTTTGGGAGGTGAATCACCATTTCCTTTGAGGGGGAGCAACCCCTGCACAGACACTGCCCCCAATGAGCCCTTGCACTGGTGTGACCCTAATCTTCGGGGACATCAGAGACACTCACAAAGCCTGGCAAGGACATGGTATGGGAGAGTAGAAAAGCTCATCAGTGTGGCAGGAGAGAGATGGGAACTTCAGAGAGGCTGATGGAGGGCTGCTCTTCATACCCTTGTGTCGTAGTTTAGCCCCAACCAGCCACCAAGTCCCACAGAGCTGCTCTGTCACCCCACCTCCACCACCACACTGGGGAGAGGGTTGGAAAGCTATGTCCTAGTTACAAGGACCAGGATCAGTTTGTCACCGTGTGAGTGTCACCAAAACTGTGCATTCTACACCCTCTGTGCCATTTTTGAGGGACTGTCCATCATGGAGCGTTGGCAGCAGCTGCCCAGGGCACACCTGACCCCTCAGGGGACACAGGGGGTGTTAAAGAGCCCTGTGAGGCAGGGGAGTGTTTCTGTCCTCACCCCAGTGACCTAGCTGGGATAACTCCCCTCTGGGNGACACTTTAAGAGGGAGAGCAAAGGCCACACATGCAAGAGCAGCAAACCCCTGGATTCATTCCCTGCTTCCCATGTCCAGCCATGCCCAGGAGAGCAGGGCCCCATCCCACCTAAGGATGACTTGGGAAGACAAACCCCAAACCATCCCTTCCTCCCCCTCTCCTCACTCTATATCCTGAGCATGATGTCATGTGCTCTGGAATATCCCCTGGGGCAGGTGGGGTCACCTGTTCCAGCTGTGTCCCCTCCCAACCTTCCACACAGTCCCAGCCCCTCCGTGGGTATGAGGGGCAGGAAAGGCTTTGGCTCTGGGTAAGCTCAGCAGTAACAACCCCACCTCTGCCTTCTCAGCCCTGGGTTCAGCACAAAGGCAAGCACAGCCCCACAGCAGTGCCTGGGAAGGAAATCAACTCTTGTCCAACAAGCCCACCTTGCTTTGCAGATATCACAGATCTACAGAATCTCCTGAGCTGGAAAGGACCCCCAGGGATCATTCAATCCAACCCCTGGCCCTGCACAGACACTCCAACAACCCCACCTTGCCCCGGAGAGTGTGGTGGTTTCACGGAGGGACATTCACCATCAGTTGATTATTTTCTGATATTTCATATCAATATGAAACTGTAAAAGGCATTTTGATTCCCCTGGGTTAGTTATTAGTCTCACACAGTCTTGGGGTGCAGTAGTGCTTAACTGAAGGTTTATTCAGTGTTTACCACCTAATTCCAGTAGTTCCTGTAGAATACAACTTCTCTAGAGCATTTTTTGCCTGCTCTGTCTCCCACTGTTTCTGGAGTGTTTGGGATGCTCAGGATGAGCTGTAGCTCTTCACTTGCTTTTATAGAATCATGAAATCTCATGAGCTGGAATGGACCCATAAAGGTTATTGAATCCAACTCGTAGCCCTGCCCAGATACCCCAACAATCCCACCCTGTCCCTCAGAGGATCATCCAAACACCTTGGGGCTGTGCCCACTGCCCTGGGGAACCTGTTCAGTGCCCAACCACCCTCTGGGGGAAAAGCCTTTCCCTGATATGCAACCTAAACCTCCCTGACACAACTCCAGCTGTTCCCTTGAGTCAAAACATCCCAACTGGTGTCCCAAAGAACAGCAGCTGACCCAGTGCAGACCATCTGTGCACAGGAACAGGGAGGGAGCAGCCCATTTCTGGCAGAGTCACATTAGAAATGAGATGCAACATCAGGAGACAGGAGTAAGGCAGGGCAAAGAGCTCCACACGAGTCACTGAAACTGGTTTTAGTAATATGTGGGGCACTTAACATGCATTTTTTATGGGATGGCTCTTTCCCTGGAATGTTCACGTTCAAACATACTGCACGCAGGGCTCTGTGGAGCCAACCACACAGTAATTAATCCAGTAATAACCAGGAGGAAATGCAGATGTGAACGTATCAAATTAATTTTGGATCCTTCGGGACAACCATAATGAACTGTGTGCCCTGGATGTGGCATGGCAGGAGGGACATTAACATTCTCCTTCTAAAACACAGCAGGGGCTGGAGGCTTGGGAGGAAGACACTGCCAGTGCTGAGACCTCACAGGGACAGGGGCCCCCAGCACAGTTATGGAAAAGAGCAAGGTTGGCCTTGTCAGTGTTTCCACCCACCTTCATTCATCTGCTCTTCATTAGTGCTGGGTGCTATTAAAAAAACCCAAACAAACAATTGATGTTGCTGTTGTTTTATTTGTCAGGATGGAGCCCATAAGGAAGACGGAGAGAGAATGTAAGGGCCTGGAGGGACAGGACAAGGGGAATGGCTTCCCACTGCCAGAGGGCAGAGAGAGGTGGGATACAGAGGAGAAATCTTTCCCTGTGAGGGTGGGCAGGCCCTGGCACAGGTTGGACGGAGAAGCTGTGGCTGCCCCTGGATCCCTGGAAGTGTCCAAGGCCAGGTTGGACGGGGCTTGGAAGGTGTCCCTGCCCATGGCAGGGAATGGAACATTTGAGAAACCCTTTAAAGTCTCTTTCAACCCAAACCATTCCATGATTCTGTGATTTGTTAAACAATTCACATTATACAGAGCATCTTGGAAAGGGAATAGGTTTGGACTGAAATGGGCAAAAGAAAGTGGAGATGCTCCATCCTGATAGCAGAGGAGTAGGTGGATGTCTTAGTTCAAGGGAGAACTAAGATATCTATATTGGCCAAGAAATAATCCCTCTCCTATAAATTTAGAAAATAGAACTTCAATTAGGAAATATATATATATATGAAAGGATGACAGCTCTTAACCACAATACATATATATATATCCAGAAAAGAACCAAACAACAACAGTTTGTAATAAACCCCTCCCCCTCAAACGACAAAACAAGCAGTTAAAGGGTCTTTTGGCTGCCCCCCCCCACCCGAAAACCAAAGGGGGGGAATGCAATTATACCTAGGGACAGCAGGTGGTGATGTCAGGCCCGGTCAGCTGGGCTTTCCCTCGGGGTGATGGTGGGCAGTTCCCAGGTCAGCTCCCATGAGAAATGGGAAAGAAAAGCAGCAGCAATTCCCTCTCTGCAGGGGCAGGAAACAGGCTTCTCTCTCTCCTCTTTTCCTCACGGCAATCTTTATGGTGTTCACAGTCGCTCACGGATGAAGACGGTCGAGTTGGAGAAGGGAAAAAAAAGAACACAGTCCCGCTATCCAGTGATGCCAGGATTGCAGTGTGTGTCCCCCGTCCTCTCTCAGTCCACCGAGCCCCAAACTCCTGACCTGCACAGAAAAACACAGAAACCCAAGCCCGTCCCAACTCCACCCAAGCCCGTCTTCCCTCCCCCTCTCAGCCTGGGCAGAGATCAGAACAAAGGCTCTGGCTAGCTGTTAACATTAGGATAAACATATTCATGGTATCCTTTGTTAACCATCTTTACCTACACTAAGGCGTTGGCTCCAAGCTTTTTGGAAGGAATTCCAACTGAGGTTTGAAACGCTAACAGTGGATAAAAAGGTAGGACTGATGGCTCACAGGTGAGCAACTGGAAATCCAGGGAGGAATTCCACCTCCTTCCCAGCTGCTCCTTCTCAACCACCTCATATGCAGGGATCTTCAGGGAAAGGCCTCTCCTGGTGGCGAGGAAGCCCATGTACTGCAGAGCTGGATGATGAGTTCTTCTCTCAATTACCTGGTCCCCTTTGTAATATTTCATTTTTTTCTCAAATGATAATGTCCTGGGGGAAGAAGGGAAACTGGTTCCACTAAGTAACATCTTATTAATCAGCTCGTATATGGCACTGGATGAATGACTGAAATCAAGGATCATGAATGTCAGATTAGCTCAGTAATTATTGAAAGGCTCAGTAATACAATTCTCGAACGAAACATGGAAAATTACCTTTCTTCCTTTTAATCAGAGCCTTGTGCTCTGTGAGGGCTTTCTAGAGAGCGATGTCTTGAGAAGGGCTCGTTTGACGTGCAAGTCTGGGCTGAGGTTGCTCAGCAGCCCTGTTTACGCAACACAATTGGAACCCCAAAGCGCTCTGAAGATGCAGAAGATGAGCAGGGGAGCTCAGATGGGTCATGAGGGCAGGGATTAAGGGAGAGGCTGGCAGGGGATGCTCTGGGACAGAAGCAGAGCAGAGAGATCTGATCACGAGGGTTGGTGCCTTCAAAGTGCCCATCAGGGAGGACTCATCCATTTGTTCTTCAGGCAGAGACTCTGATCTGTGGCTCTGGCTTTGGCTTGTCTCTAGACAAATGTCAGCACAGTTAGGTGCAGCCTGATGACATCAATGGGCTCTGAATATCAATTTTTATCATAGCCAGATTTGGGGAAAAAGCTGGACTTTTACATCAAATTAAATTTTAAAAAATCACTTCTGAAAGAACTTGAAAATGCTTTTGAGTTTGAAGTGAAAAGGAAGAACTGACGTGATGCCTCACTGCATTTTGTACATTTACTACTTGAAAATGCAGAGGCTGACAAGTTATTGTTTTGGAATGAAGTATTAAAACATATAATTGGAAATGTTCCACTTTTCAGAGCAGATTACAACCTCAACTAAAAAAATTGGTTTTGCAAAAAGTTTCAGCAATCAGAAATGCAGACTCCTTTTTGCTCAGGTGGTTTGATGCTGCACCAAGGAAAGCAAATTTCCTCCAGAACTGCTGCACCGATGCCCTCCAATTGCATCTTTCTGTACCTGGACTCTCCCAGCCTTGTAAGAACAGCAGAGCTGGGCAGTGTGTTGACTCTACCAATTATACTTAATGGTTTTAGTTGGAGAATCCATGAAAATGAAAATAAACCTCCACTGAGTTTCCTGCCAACACAGGTGTTAGAAAAATTGCTTTTATTAAATTTAGAAAAAAAACCCCCAAACTCTGTGAAACAAAAGGAATATAACAAAAAGAAAACTTTGGTTACAACACGTGTTGGGTGTCCAGCTCAAACACGACCCCCAGGAGCACACCTTCAGATTCAAAAACCACGCTTTTAAACTTTCATAAGGTCTAACCCCATTTTTCAACGAAGGGGGGAGCATTTCTTCTTCTCGGATTGGCTCTTCTGTGCCCCACCTCACGCCAGGGGTGGAGTTTCAGGCAATATGTCAGCCTCCATCTGGCCGCATGGTCACCGCGTGGCATGAAGTTGCACCAGCTATATTCTTAATTAATATGTAATTGCCCTTTTCCTGAACGCTTAATCCCTGGGCTTACATTCCAAAACTGGACTGGATGCCTTACAACTTTTGTGAAACGCCTATAGGTTAGTAACAATCAAAACCAAAAATAAGCTTTAGGTTAGTAACTCTTGTTCAGTTTATTTGCTTGTAATAAAAGGATCATCCAGTCCGACCATAGAGGGACTCCAAGTCCATGGAATTTATCTTGGACTTTGGACTCATCCAGCTGCACAGATTTGACAGGGATGTTTGGAGGCCACCATGGCCAGGCCGTCGTAGTCCTGTGACACAGAACACTGGTGAATTCTGAGTGCCCTGATGCCAATGCAGGGAAGTCCAGCCAGCAGGTAACAAGGCTTCCAGCGAAATGATCTCCGGAAAGATCCCAGGAAAGAAGTGGAAATGCAGATACCAGGGTCATCCCACAGGATTCCAGCTCAGGCAAAGGGGTTTTAATTGAAATAAAAAGCATAATGTTTCTGACTGTGTCAGGTTCCTCCAAGCCAAGTGCTTGATGAAGAGTTAAGATTATGCCAAGGCAAAGTCCTTATTTCCAGGAGGTCAAACAGTGTAGGAAACCGATCCCTCTGCGGGGTATCTCCCAGAACAAACTTTCCTGGCGGATTTAGGGGCAGATCCAAGATAGGACTGGAGGGATTCACTGCTGCTGGAAAGAAGTGGAGTCCCCGCTGCATCTTTTTGTCTCACCATAGACACACAAATGCTGTCACAGCCTGGGTGGTCACTGCTGGCTCCCCCTCTGTCCCTTTGGAGAGCTGGGAAACTCAGAGATGTCAGAATCCCAGAATCAACTGAGTTGGAAGGGACCCACAAGGATCATCCAGTCCGACTCCTGGCCATGCACAGGACCAGCCCCAAGAGTCACCCCTGTGTCCCAGAGCATCATCCAAACACTCCTGCAGCTCTGGCAGCCTTGGGGCTGTGCCCACTGCCCTGCGGAGCCTGGTCAGTGCCCACCACCCTCTGGGGGAAGAACCTTTTGCTGAGATCCAACCTGACCCTGCCCTGACACAGCTCCAGCCCTTCCCTGGGTGCTGTCCCTCCTCCCCACAGAGCCAAGATCAGTGCCCAAGTAACTGTGGGAGTGACAAAGCTGGTTTGCAAATGCAGCTCCTCTGATGACACCCTTTCCACACTGTGCATGGAAATTATCAAAATAGGAAGAACCTGAAACACAGGAATGGTTTGATATAATCGTCTTTGTTTTCCTACTCATCTGTAGGAGGGATTGTTTGGGCACTGAGCAGTGAAGTTAGCATTGTTAATTTGCTGCAAGCCAGGGCACCTATATGAGCCCAAGAAATGCAACACAATTAATTAGCCTCTAAAAAAAGCATTTGAAGTGTTTATTGCAGGATCAAGCTCCTGGTTTTATAAGCAGATGGGGAAATAAAGTGCTAGGAATGACATGGAGAAAACAGCTGCACTGGGACCAGAAGACTAATTCATAATTCAGCAGACTAATCAGGGAACATCTTCTGCAGTTCCTCGGCTCTGATGAAGGAACGTGAGGAGGCAAACGATTAGGCTGCTTTAGTTCTTAAAGAGGCTCTGCCAATTAGCTCCCTTTCTTTGTTGCCCATGTACACATCTAATGATGTGGGCCATGTTATTAAAGAGACACACAAAAGTAGGTCAGTCTAAAATAATTGTCTTAATGAGAAACACTCTGAGGCAAAATTTCAATGTGGTTTGCTGAGAATTAATTAAAAGAGTAGTGACCAGTTCACACTCACTTTTCTCATCTTTTCTGTTCTCCTGCATGAGGACAGAGGGTAGGGGTTTTGCTGCTGCTGTTTGCACTGTAGGACCCTTTCAGTGGTGGCTGCAGGTGCTGGTGGTTCCTCTCCCCACAGATCCCACTGGCACAACACAGGTTTTTTCCAGGCTGTACCTTTCTGCTGCCTCAGATTTGCAGTCTGGTTACACAGTGCTCAGGGAGGTACCACGGAAAGTCACCTCTTCACTGAAGAGGACATTGAAGAGAAGACTGAGCGGAGAGCTCATTGCAGGTCCAACTCCCTGGGGAGGGGCAGGCACTGATCTCTGCTCTGGAGGGACCAGGGACAGCACCCAGGGAAGGGCTGGAGTTGTGTCAGGGCAGGCTCAGGTTGGATCTCAGGGTAAGGTTCTTCCCCCAGAGGGTGGTGGGCACTGCCCAGGCTCCCCAGGGCAGTGGGCACAGCCCCAAGGCTGCCAGAGCTGCAGGAGTGTTTGGATGATGCTCTGGGACACAGGGGGTGACTCTTGGGGGCAGTCGAGTTGGACTGGATGATCCTTGCTGGTCTCTTCCAGCTCAGCATATTCCATGTTTCTGTGATTCTGTGGACTAATCTCTCCTTGCAGGAGCTAAAGCAGCAGTGACATTTGCTCCTGGCTCACTCTTGATGTTCATCCTTTATCTCCAGTTGGTGCCTTGGCCATGTGCGCTGGAAAAGGGCCCTGCTTGGCACCTGCACGTGCAGCTCCAGATGACGGCACTGGGAATGTGAGGCCTGAGTGATGAGTGAGGCTGCACAAAAGTAGCAGCTAAACAAGAGACTAGTTTAAATTAATGAGCTCTTTAAAGTGTACAAGCCATTATGGCCCCCTGTAATTCGGTGTCAATTGTACTTTATTGTCCATACCATGGATCAGCGCCATGATCATGCTTGGGTTGATGGACAAGGACACTGGATGTGGCACCCTGAGTAAGCCAGACCACCTTCTCCAGATGATTTGGATGCCAACAGTATCCTGCATGTGCAAGCAAATGTTTGGCTTTCCAAGGTCTTCTGAGGCTCCCAGGGGATGCTTAGGGACCCACAGGAGCTGACTGGCTGGTCTGGGGTCTGTCTCTCAAGGGGGAACTGGAGCATGAGGAAAACAAGCACATTCCTGTTCCTGACTGGGGATAAAATCTATTCCTACAGGATGTTCCACAAACACATCTTCCTCAGGATTAATGCCTTGGCTTTGACATCTGTAAGGAAGATGCCAAACGTCTTGTTTGGAGTCAGAGACAATATCGAGGGTCCACCTTTTCTCAAAGACCAAGTTTGCAGCTTTTGGTGATGGGGGAGTGGAAACAAGAGCGTTGTGTTTGGGAGATGGTGTGGAGGAGACAGGCAGGGCACAGTCACCAGCCCCAGCTTTATATCCCAATGGATGTGTGTTTTTGTGCAGGAGCAGCAATGGTCTCCTCACAGTCACCAGAGGGAGAAGTCCCATGAGACACTGGTCTAAGACTTGTCAGATGCTTCCTTTAGGAATAATATCCCAAATGTGTCAGTTCTCATGTGCCAATGAGGAACATGGACAGGCCAGCTCAAAACAACATGTGAAATGAGCTCTGCTCTTTCCACTTGACAACTACTCAATATAAGGCCATTTCATTTTTTCTTTGCTCATGCACTTTATCCTTCTCTTCCCTCTCTCCTGCTCTTTGGAACATGATGAAAAGCTTGATGAAAAGCCCAAATCCACTTTTTTTCACCATTAGGCAGCCAAGGATGAGGAGAGGTTGCCCATGGAGGATGTGGAGGCTCCACACTGACAGGTTTTCAAGAAAAATATCAAAAAAAGCTCTAAATAATTTCATTTCTCCTCTCACAGTTGACCATATTTGAGGAAGTGGTTGCACTTTAAACCACCTGAGGTCCCTTCCAAGCTGAACTATTTGCTCTTTTTTTCCTATTCCAGAACATCTCCTGATTTTTTTTTCCCACTGAAAACACGTGCCAATTTTCACTGTTGTTCATGACTTCCTTTCCTCCCTCAGAGATGGTGAATTTGAGAGGGCTTTTTAATTCAGGAATCTTTGCCCTGGCCTATTTGGTCCCTGCTCTGGGGGAAGCTCTGCAGCCCTGCAAATGGGTTTGCTGTGACCTACAACACCTTCTGAAGGGCCACCTTCCTCGTGAGTCAACCTGCCACCACCGTGACCCTCTAGGTGTGGTGACACTGAGGTCACACAAGCAAAGGGCACCTGAAAAAAGGTCCAGCATGGAACAAAGAGAGACAGACTGGGATTTTTGGCTTTTGCCTGGATTTATTTCCAGCTGCGATGCTGTTGCAGTTGTATTTTTAATTTTGTTGCTGAATTCTGGTTGGTTTTGCAGCACTAAAGTATTCAGGGCTGGTCTCCTTGGGGGCTCGGTGGTGGTTTCTTTTAATATACGGTTTTTAATGATCTACATGTAACTCAATCAATCAGTTAAGCTCAAGGATGAAGACAAAGTCCTGGCTGACATTAGTCTTAGCTCCATTTGTGCTCTTTGGTTAAGGCTCCAAAGCCTCAGATTTATAGTTTTAGATTTGTAAATACGTCTCTAAACCCAATAAATTAAGGTAGCCCCTGGTGTATCCTCAGCGTTCAAGACTGAACAAGCCCAATTAGCTGTGAAGAGCTTTCTCTGCAGAATAATTCCCATGTTTGGGCCAGTCCATTGTGAAAATCATTTACTGCTCTCCCTTACCATTGATGGCTTCTTGTTCAACACAAGAAGCTCCAAAGGTGACTTGGTTTCTTGCCAGAACCTTTTTGTTGATTAACTCCTGTTCTCTCTCTTTCATTATCTTCGACTCTTTCAGGGCAAGGCAAAGAACAAAGGCAGTTTTTACGGAAGGCAGACACTTATTTTGCTGCTTTCTGTGTTGTTCCTCGTGCTTTGTGTTCATTTGGTGTTCTGGGTGTGCCTGCATATCCAGGATGGGGCAGGAATAACAACCCTCTGCAACAGCACTGGCTCCAGGGCTTGACAAGACATGGTGGAACCTGCATGGGGTTTATGCACCAGGTGCTCCCTCTTGCTGTACTGTGTAACTATGGACTTTGGAAACACATCAGGCCACCTAAGGCCCAGTCTTGAGAGGGAAGATCATAGAACCACAGCGTGATTTGGGTTGGGAGGGGCCTTTAAAGGATATCTATCCCACCCCCCTGCCATGGGCAGGCACACCTTCCACTAGCCCAGTTTGCTCCAAGCCCCATCCAGCCTGGCTTTGGACACTTCCAGGGATCCAGGGGCAGCCACAGCTTCTCTGTCCAACCTGTATCAGGGCCTGTTCAACCCTCACAGGGAACAATTCCTTCCCAGTATTCCATCTAACCTGCCCCTGGCACTGGGAAGCCATTTCCCCTTGGCCTGTCCCTCCATCCCTTTTCCCAAGTCCTTCTCCTGCTCTCCTGGAGCCCCTCCAGCCCTTGGAGCATCTCTGTAGCCCATCTGGACTCTCTCCAGCAGCACCACGTCCTTCCTGTGCTGGGCACTCAGGGCTGGAGTCAGCTCTGCAAGTGGGGTCTCACCTGAGGGGGCAGAGGGGCAGAGTCACCTCCCTCCACCTTTTGGTGACAGGGTATATATTTCTTGCTGGGCTTTGCAGGATGGAGGGAGCAGTGACTCCCTGTCACCTCCTGAGAGCTCAGATCAGAGCTGACAGATGTTCATCTGCTGACACAGCAGATCCCACAGAGTTCCTTCTGCAGGTGACAATTGCTTTGTCAACAGCTGTAAGAGGAATCCTTTGCCTGAGAGCTCAGACAGGAGAGTGGGCAGGAAACCCCTCAATTTACTGCTGGAAGGGGCTGAGGTGGCTCTTGTGGCAGTTGGATTTTAAATTCCAGGCTGTGGGTGAAACGAAGCTCAACTTTTCCTCAGAGTTCCCAACAGTTTCCTCTGTCCCCTGCCAGGGTGGATCTGCTCTTAAAATGTCTAAAAGAACAGAGGACCTTCCTGGTCCTGACAGTGACACTTGTCAGAAATAAGGCTGATCACCTATAAATTACTTTACTATGTTTTTATTATGGGAAATGTTGTCTATTTAGTAAAAAAATATGGAAAACATTGATTCAGATGTAAACTCTCCTCCATCATTTTCTCCTAGAGGTTGGGTTTTGGTTTTCACAGAGTCACAGATCATGCGTCCTGTTGGAGGTCCCATTCCCTGGAGGTATTTTAGAGTCACTTGGACACAGGACCTCACTTGAGCAGGGAGGTTGGACCAAATGATCTCCAGAGGTCCCTTCCAACCAGTCACAGTGTGATTCCATGATTTGTGTTGTGAAGGGTGCTTGGCCTTGCTTGGGAAAAAGCTGGCTCAGAGCCAAATGAGGATCTCCAGGCATGGATGGTTTTGTGGAATTCTGAAGGTGAGAGTGACACAACCAGCCTGTGATATTTCGGCAGCAGCAGCTTCCTGAAAGCGGCCAAACTTCTCATCTCCTATGTTGAGTCCGTCCCAAATTGTGTTTGTGTTGCTCCCTTCAGGGCCCTCTGACTAACCCGGCTCTGAGTCCTGGAGCAAGGATCAGTGACAGACACCATCTACATCCCTGTCCCACCTCAGGCAGGAGCTGCTGCCACGTGCTGTCAGAAGCCTCTTGACCAAGATGCTGAGAAATGGTCCCAGTGTTTCAGATGGCAGTGACACATCCCAGCACTTCCAGCCTGGGAACTGCAGTGCTCAGAGGCCATTGCAGCCAAGGACATGTCCAAGGGACATGCAGAGACAAGGATTTATTAGCTCATTATATCCCTTCCAAGGGAGAAAGGTTTGCAGGCAGGTGTGACTTTGAGCAGACTTTATGGCAAATCGAGGATTACAAACCATGCTGGTACTTATTAACTACCTCAGAGCCCTCAGCCTTCTCTTTTTTCCTCCTTTCCTGCTGATCCCTGGGATTTCCTTCTCAGGATGTCACCTGGTTACCTTCCTTGGACCAATTGTCTCCCAGTGCTGAGTGTCTTCACGTGGCAGACCTTGGCATCATAACATCACCCAGTGCACAGCATTCCTGCCAGGCCAGACCCTTAGCCAGGCCTCTTGAGGCACATCCCATTCCCTATTTTTTAGGAAACATGGAAAAATCATAGAATCCCAGAACAGTTTGTTGGAAGGGACCTTAAAGATCAGCTCATTCCACCCCCTGCCATGGGCAGGGACACCTTCCACGAGCCGAGGTTGCTCCATGCCCCGTCCAACCTGGCCTTGGACACTTCCAGGGATCCAGGGGCAGCCACAGCTTCTCTGCCCAACCTGTGCCAGGGCCTGCCCACCCTCACAGGGAAGGATTTCTCCCCTGTATTCCATCTATCCTTGCCCTGTGGCAGTGGGAAGCCATTCCCCCTTGGCCTGTCCCTTCAGGCCCTCAAAAATGTCTCTCTCTACTTTGCAGGACCAATTTTGACACCTTGAAGCCTTCTCCAGGTGAACACCCCCAGCTCTCCCAGCCTGGCTCCAGAGCAGAGGGGCTCCAGCCCTTGGAGCATCTCCGTGGCCTCCTCTGGACTCTCTCCAGCAGCTCCACGTCCTTCCTGTGCTGGTCCCCAGGGCTGGAGGCAGCTCTGCAGGTGGGGTCTCACCTGAGGGGGCAGAGGGGCAAGATCCCCCCTCTCTGCTGCCCATGCTGTGGGACCAGTGCTTGTTGAGATGCTGGAGGAAGTTGGTGATGGGAGCCCTTAAACAGCTGTGAAGAGAAAGAACTGCTTTGTTTGGCTAATGACTGAAGAAAGATAATTTAGAAAAAGTTAATAAAGTCATATTGGTGTCTGTGCGTGAGGTCTGACAGCCAAGGCAATGGGCACATGTGGTAGAGATCAAAGAATGCCCAAATATGCTGAGCTGGAAGGAATCCACAGGGACCATCCTGCAGAGCACAGCGGGGACAATCCCCCTCCCTGATGCCCCCCAGGACAGGGATGTCCCTCTATGTTTGGCTGTGTCAGAAAGGGGCAGGAATAGACCATTCACTGACGGTTGGAGAAATCCCTGAAAGCAAAACCAGCATCTGCTGACCATGCTCGGAGCACACGTGTGATGGAGGAGCTCCCCAAATGCCCCAGCAGGGAGAACAGCTGTATCAGGCACTGCAGGGTCTCAGGAGGTTCCTGCAAGCCTATGGTCTGCACATCTCTTCCTCACAGCAAGTGATCAGCCATCCCCTGAGGGAGCAGAAAGCATCTGCAAGAGGTCATCAGTAGGGGTTGTGAGTCTTGGAGTGTCCTGTGCAGGGCCAGGAGTTGGATTTGATGATCCGCCTAGGTCCGTTCCAGCCCAGGAGGTTCCCTGAGCTCTGAGGTCACAACAGAGTGCGTTGGTGCTGACAACGAGGTTTCCAGAGTGGTTTGTTTGGGTCCAGAGGGTGAAACAGCAGCAGGATCTGCTCTGATATGCGAGACCTGAGTGTGAGGATGACTCTCATGTGAGTGAGAGCTCTTCCTTCAGGAAATGACATGTTTGGATCTGAACGAGCTTATGTTCAAATAAACTATGTCTGGACTGGAAGCCACAGGGAATCCCAAAATATGGCAATTTGAAAGGGACCCACAAGGATCATCGAGTTCAGCTCCTCACCCTGCACAGGGCCATCCCCAGGAGTCACCCCCTGTGCCCCAGAGCATCATCCAAACACTCCTGCAGGTCTGGCAGCCTTGGGGCTGGGAGGTTCTGCTTAACATCCGTGAAACAAACCCCTGTTCCCATCAGCAACTAAGATGAAACTCAATTTTTTTGGTGATGTTTTTCTAGGATTCTGTAAGAACTCGTGGCAGTTACAACTTCTCCACACACTTTTTTTGTTCCATGACAGCTTTTCCACCTCCACAGTGAGTTACATGAGCCATTAATTGTGCACTTTCCATTTCAGGAGGGTGAAGTCCCCCATCCACAAAAACCAGACAGATCTGAGAGGTTTTGCTGATGAGATGTCTAAAGATAAGACAATTACTGCTCCAGCAGCAGGAAGAAGTTTCCCAACCACATTCCCATCCCATAATATACAGATCAGAGTGAGAAGGGTCTCATGAATACCCATCACTCATCACAATAACCCTAACAAAATAATTTGCCAGGAGTAATGGGTTGAAAACGAGAGGGAAGATGGTTAAGTTGACTGTCAGAGAAACTCTCCCTGGAGATCAATTTTACAGGGGAAGAAGTCCTGGGAGGGAACTTGATTGAAACTTAAGTTCTTCAGATATGATCTGGGAGAATAATAGAGTTCTCATGTCAGTGACCAAGCTTAAAGATCCAGTGAAGTTTGTTTTGGAAGGGATTGTCAGTGTCCTTGTTGAAAGCACAGAATTTGAAGGAAAAAACCCACTCTCAATTCCTTTTGGGTCTGTCTGGAATATTTCCATTGAGGGGCAGATGAACACTGGGCTTTATATTTGGGCTCCTTGCCTGATTTTTGCATGTCTTGCTCTTTCAATGATGGCACTTTTAAACTGAAAAGATGCAATTTAATTAAAAAAACACCAAACAACAAACCTCTTCTTTCATTTTCATAGCACAGAGCTTTTGTTTTAAAGTATCTACATAGGACACTAATAAATTCTGAATTTCCTCCATTTCTTTATGCCCACAGCACTGAATTTGGTCAACAAGAGAATGTAATTTCATTCCCTCTAAATTCAAGCTTTGGAATAGTTTGTTTATTCATTGCATCCCTTTTCTTAGGGCTTGTTTTAGGTGAGGTGCTTAAATTGAGCTGAGATGCAGCTGAGAAGGATAGTGGTGACCTCAGAGCCTAAATGGGCTCCAGGAGAGTTGGGGAGGGACTTGGGACAACGGATGGAGGGACAGGACAAGGGGAATGGATTCCCAGTGCCAGAGGACTGGGTTACGTGGGATACTGGGAAGGAATTCTTGGCCACGATGGTGGATAGGCCCTGGCACAGGCTGGGCAGAGAAGCTGTGGCTGCCCCATCCCTGGAAGTGTCCAAGGCCAGGTTGGATGGGGCTTGGAGCAAATTGGGCTAGTGGAAGGTGCCCCTGTCCATGGCAGGGTGGGATGAGATGAGCTTTATGGTCCCCTCCAACCCAAACCATTCTCCAAACCACAGTTCCAGGAAGAAATCTCCAGAGTGGGAAAAAAAGAAAAAAAAAGGAAAAGAGGAAGATAGAATAAAAAAATTGAGGTGGGATTTTCCTTGTCTTCCTTCTCATTGTATGACCTCTGAGCACAAGTTGTAACATGGAGCATCATGAAACCACTCAGGCATCTACACAGGAACAATTAGAAACCTTTTCCAGGCCAGTGGCCCCAGCACAGCGAGCTCAGTGGGAACAATGAGGATCTTTGTTGACCAAATGTCAATGAAATGAGAGCAAAACTTATCCCACCTACTCCTGGCTGCCTAAAAAACTCCAGATCCAACCTGTACAACAAATCGTTGATAAGGAGAGAGCCACACCTGGGACAGGTCACACAGAATCAGATGAGTTTGAAGGGACCCACAAGGATCATGCAGTCCAACCCCTGGCCATGCACAGGACCATCCCCAAGAGTCACCCCCTGTGCCCCAGGGCATCATCCAAACCCTCCTGCAGCTCTGGCAGCCTTGGGGCTGTGCCCACTCTCCTGGGTAGCTGATGAGCTGTTCAGGGTGTCCCACCCATCTCAAATCACACATACACAGGCTCCAGCAGAAAGCTGAAAGCTCTCAGCCTCCTGCAATCACTGCGACAAACACATGCTAATTACTTTTCTTGATATCTATATTTTTCATAAATTTCATTTTCTCTGTTTGCAGCTTGGGCTGGTTCCCAAACAAAGCAGCCAGTGATTGAGCCTGGGTTTATTGCTTCCACAACTCAAATTACAGCCATTATCACCATCTACAACCTGCAATTATCCCCAGCCTGCCTGTTTCATCTTTATCTAGACGTTCTTTGTGCTGATGAGAGGTGATAGACTGGCAGCGATGGAGAACAGCGTCGTCTCCCTGAGCAGCAGATGGGGGAGGAGGGAGCAGAAGCTGCTCCAGCCTCTCTCTCGCTTTTCAAGATGCAGCTGCGAGGTGTTCACCCGCATTCAAGGACAGCAGAATATCAGGTTGGTTAGAGGTGGCCTCAGTGATGCACCTCACCTTTGCCTCCAAGGATCAGCTCCTCCTGGTTCCATCCTAATTCCTTCCATGGGCTGTTCTGGGGGAAACCTCAACCCTCGTTTCATGAATATGGTTCTGATGTGTTGTCCAACCAGATGATTTTTTTCTCTACCATGGGGCTTGATTTCTCCTTCCTGAAAGACAAGCTCTGCAGGGGACACACCTTGAATCTTTCCTGGGTGTATTTGCTACCTCAGACATTTCGAGAATCTTTTTGCCTGAAGACTTTGAGAGAGACATGAAATGCAGGTGCAAAGCTCAAATGTCTGCTTATGGCAAAACTCTTAACAATGTTCTGATCCTTTTCAGGTCCGTGAAATCAGGGAATCATGGAATGATTTGGGTGGGAAGTGACCTTAAATCTCACCCAGTTCCACTACCTGTCATGGGCAGGGAAACCTTCCAGTAGCCCAGGTTGCTCCAAGCCCTGTCCAACCTGAAATATCCTGTTTTTTTTATTTTACACTTTGAAGTTCCTCCTGGACACCCTTCCACTTCTCTTGATGGGTGACCCAACCACTAACTCGGGCACCTTCCAGACTGGTCCTTTTGTAGGACTAGCAAGTCTTGTCACCCCAGAGCTGGAAGGTAACTCCAGGCAGGCCAGTCCCAGGGGGATGGGGGTGTTCTGGCCCCATGTCCTGGGATATTTTTGCTGCCTTTCTGCAGTAAGGATGACCCCAAACATTCAGCTCTGCTGAGACAAACTCAGTTTCACCCTACAACTTAATTCTGAGCTATTTTAAGGGGGAACTCCCCAAAACTAGGAGGAAAGCTCCTATTCCTTCCCTCCCAGTTATATTTCCCCAAGTATCCACTTGAGAAGCAGTGGGAAGAAGATGTACCGTGGGATATCCTACAACAGAAGAAGAAATAAATACCTCTGTTTCTCTCAGGCTGGGTGAATATTTGTGATTTAAGATAAAAAGCTGGTTGGTGTTAACACCTGTTGTTGTGTTTCCCTTTACCCTCTCCCTACTGTCCCCAGCATCCGTTTCTTTCAAAGATGTTCAGGAAGAACTTCCTTTGTGGATAATAAAACTCACCTGCCTTAAACAAGGGAGTTTCTTGAGTCCTGTCTTCTGGAAAAAGGTGCATCAGTGAAGCTGCTCTGCCTTTCTTGACAGCACCATTAGTGGTATCTGCTACTTCTGGGCGTGAATTGAAACTTGACAATAACAATTCTGGGCTCTGGGCCAGTTTCCAAATGGAAAAGGCAAAGCCACCTGCCAGACTGTCTTCATGAGGTTCAGTGACAACTCAGGTAAGGGAAGTTCACTGTTGGAATGAACCGATTTAAAACATTTTGCTCCGATCTGCAATTCAAAGTAACTATTCTGTAAAATGTCCAGCCTTGTAAGAGTGGACAAAAAACAGTTTGAAGAAGATAAACCACTGTATTGCCTTCAATTAGCAGCTTAAATTGCTCGTTCCAATTTAAACCTACTTCCTGCTCAATTCAAACTAAACCTCTGAGTCGCTGAGTGATCCAACTCTCTGCAGAATTCCTCTACCTGCAGGTGGATTCTGCTGTGATATCCTGATTATTCCACCTAAGATGAAATACTTCATTTGGGGACCAGGATGATCCTGAATCTCGGAGGGATGTGGGAGTGGCGGAGACACCTGCTTCCTTTTTTTGTTGCACGAGTGGCACAGATTCCCCATGAAATCTGGGGACATTGTCCCCTGCGTGGAGGTGAAGCACTAAGACAGCTCCAGGCTATGCTAATGCTGAATGCTGAGTGGAAAAAGATGCTCTAACTTTGGTTTCCAAGCTGCAGGTGCATTTTTCTCAGAATGGCCCAAAGTTCTTCGTTTTCAATCAAAGTGGAATTGTTTCATTTTTCTTTTTGGCAAGGAAACTTGAAAACATCTGCTTTGGTTTGGATCAAATGAGTTTCTTTTTATTTTTTAACTTGCTTGCTGAACTGAAAAATCAATTATTCACCCAACCTTACTCCCAACACAGGTCCAGCACGAAAGTGTTGTTTTCATTCAATAGCAAGTGCTCAGCAATTTGAGGGAATGAATTCCGGGGTAAGAGGCAGGCCTGTTTCCTTACCTGACTCGTCCTGTGTCACCTCCAAAACCCAACCAGGGCTGCAGGGACAGACTCAGAAGAGTTTCATTTCCTTGATGTCGCACCAAGGCTGTGCCTACTGAGCCAGTTTGAGTGGAAATGCAACACAGGGCCTTGTTTTGGTCCTGTTGGCTCCAGTTGCTGCTTTTCCAGCCTGTTTTAACACTAACAGAAGTTTCTCTAGACAACATGAGGAGTAGCTGAAGGCACTTGGTGTGTTCAGCTGGAGAAGAGGAGACTGAGGGGAGAGCTCATTGCAGGTCCAACTCCCTTGGGAGGGGCAGAGGAGGGGCAGGCACTGATCTCTGCTCTGTGGGGACAAGGGACAGCACCCAGGGAAGGGCTGGAGTTGTGTCAGGGCAGGCTTAGGTTGGATCTCAGCAAAAGGTTCTTCCCCCAGAGGGTGGTGGGCACTGCCCAGGCTCCCCAGGGCAGTGGGCACAGCCCCGAGGCTGCCAGAGCTCCAGGAGAGTTTGGACAACACTCTGAGGGACAGGGTGTGACTCTTGGGGATGGTCCTGTGCAGGGTCAGAGCAGGGTCAGGTCCCTGTGGGTCTCTTCCAACTCGTATATCCTGTGATTCTGTGATGAATCCTGCAGTGCCCCCACGCCTGAGGGGAGGGTTGGTGTCATTCCTCTCTCACCATGAAGCCAATCTACGCTAGCATGGGCCAGCAGGTCCTGTTGACCTTGGGATGAATTTGCTAGGGATGAACCACCCTCTTAAGCAGGAGAGTTAGGCATGAGCATGAGTGGCTGGTGAAGGACTCTCTCCTGCCATCTCAACACTTTCACTATCCAAAGCGAACACCTACTTGACCTGTCCAACCCCAGCCGGTAGCCCAACTTCATGAGTGGTCCCACCCACCTTCTCCCCTCCACTGCCACCAGCTCAGCATTGATGCTGCATTTGAGCTATGAGAGGGGGCCAGTTTGTACTCCAGCTACTCCAGGCTGGGATGTGATCTCTGTCCCGATGCTTTCTCTGTGTGAGGTGTCTGGTGAGGCCTTGAGAGCCAATCCATCATATGGCAAAGGCAGCAGGAGCTGACAGGTAGGTCTAAGGAGAACATAAAGCATCCTAACTGCACACTTCAGTTCCTGCCTCCTCCTTTGACCACCTTTAACCCTGTCCCCGCTTGATACTTCCTGGGCTTTAACCAAAATGAAAAGTCTGGCTCATAAAACAGCTGGAAAGAAAAACTGACAGCAAAATAATAAACACATCAAGAGGTGAGAGTGGGGATGTTCCAGCAAAGCACGGGCTGGGGAAGACACCACAGGCAGGGTGAGTGTCTGTGGGCTGTCCTGTGGTATTAAACCTGTCCATCTTCACAATGGATGCCTGCAGTTCCTGTCTCCGTGGTTCTCCAGGGAATGACAGAGGGCTCCTTTTTCCATTTTCTCCTCCTGGCTGCCAGAGGGGGCTGCACAAGTGATAAATCCAGCAGTTGCAGGGCAAAGAATTCCCCTAAGGCTCAGGGGGCTGAGCGTGGTCAGATGACAGTGACTGGGCTGGGGACGTGCTGGGGACAAAGGAAGGGAACTCTCTCTTCTCATTGCATCTTGTGAAGGTTTTGGTTGATACCTCAAGGCCCCAGACAGATCCAAACCACTTGCCAGGGATAGTAAATATTCCCTGACTCTGCAAGAGGTCAGTGCCATGCTCTTCTCTGTCTCTTCTCCTGCACATGTGCCTGTGGGAGCAGGAAGGGCCCGGAGGATGGTTATGGAATGGGATCCATCCTTTTGTACAAAGAGAGGCTTTGAGAGCTGGGATTGTTGAGCCTGGAGAGGGGATGGCTCAAAGAAGGCTTTGTCAATGTCTACTGATTCCTGACAGGATATGGAGAAGTTGGACCCAAGACCTTCTCAATGGTGCAGTGGCAGGAGCAGAAACAACAGCCAAAACCTGAAATACAGAGATTCTTCCTACACCTAAGAAGGAAGATTTTACTTTAAATGAGTCAAGCACTGGAACAGGTTGTCCAGAGGTTCTCTGACATCTCCATCCTTGGAGATACTCAAAACTCTGCTGGACACAGTCCTGGACAACGTGCTCTAGGTGACCCTTTTTGAGCAGAGGGCTTGGGCTCAGGGATCTCCAGAGGTGCCTTCAACTTCAGCAGTTCTGTGATCCTGAAAATGAGGAACAACCAGGTGGAATTGTGGAAATCGTGTCCGAAATGGTGACATTTGGAAAACCACCTTTTACCTTAGCCATCCATTTATTTTTCTTTCCATTAGATGTTACTGCTGCTCTCATCAATAATTCAGATTTTGTACACTGCATATTATTTTAAATGGTACAAATTAATCACCTTTAGTGCATTCATGTTTTTTTAAATGAATTTTAAAACCCTCTTGATATGTATGAACAGGATTAACTTTCCAGCCTGAAGAGAATTGGTATCTCATAGATTTCTGCAGCTTATTCATATTTACTTCTTCAGGGAAACTTCTTTATCCCAGTGAGATGTGGAGAACACATGTCCCTGGTGTAAGAATTGGAAAGAGAGATTTGAAGCTCGAATTTCAGGCACTTCCACACACAGGACTCCTGGAGTGTTGAGACACACACAAACTCTTTCTGCACACAATAGTCCTCAGAAAAACAGCAAAGGTGACTGAAAACCTCCCAAACACTCCTTGGTTTATCCCAAGATGCAACGGAACAAAACTTATTCGCTTCTTTCCTATTTTGCCAGTGTCTGTCTTTTAAACAGGAGTCGTATTTGTGGCCAAATAATGTCACTTGTTTTTTGTTTTTTTTTTTTGCTCCCAGTATAATATTTGCAACACCTCATAAACAGAATATGAGATGAGTCTGTTTGAATTAGCTGTGGCAGAAAAAAACCCCTTTTTTATGTCCTGGGAAATAAGTAAATATGTACTTATTGCTATATAAAAAAGAGGGTCTCTGCAGCACCAGCTTTATTTCTGTTCACTAGCATAAAAAATTCCATGTGGAAAGTCCTCCCTCAATGGGCAGAAGGGTCCTATAATAACTGGAAATCATTTAATGTCCTTTGAGCTGCACAGTACAAAGAAGAGCCTGCTGGGGATGAACCACTATATCTGTCTAGGGTTAAGGTTGCCAAAATAAATATCTCGGTCATGCTGGAACAACTTAATTAGTTAAGAAGAGTGATTAAACTTCCTTATTCATAGAATCATAGATTGCTTCATTTTCTTTTATTCTGAAATCACTCTGACACTGTTCCTATCTCAGAAAAAATCAAGCAGATAATAACAATGTTGTGACGCAAATCAGCAGGTTTTGTTATTTTCACAGCATGAAGCATCGACAGTAAAGGAAACAATGTCCAGCTTTTATTATTCATTTTCCTCTGATGAAGGAGAACTAATATGCTGTTGGTAATATCCACTCTGCTTTTGTCCTACAAACATTTGACATTTTACCATGGGACCTACCACCTAAGTGAAGCCTGAGAAAGTGTTTCATTTGCCGTTGCACTCACAAAAATATATATTAATGATTACTGATACTGCTGGGATACATTTTTTTTCCTGCAGCAAACACTGTCTCATTTTCCTCACGCAACTCTTTCAAGGATTCTTCTCTTGCAAGTTCCCTAATAATTATATCGAAATAATTATGTCCAAATGATATACAAAAATATTTTCTAATTATATTCTCTAAAATTCTAATGCAACAATTTCAGCATTTGCACTTGTCCCATTTGCATACTGACTTATATCTAATTAACCACCCTAAGCAACTGAGGACCTACTTCCATATAAACTCCAACAAGATGTATGGAAATTGCTGTTATATTTAGTGATCTATTGAAGAGATTATCAGTTGGGAAAACAGAAAACTTCGTGCTTTTTAGGGACATATTTTTCTTTTCTCCACCACGGGCATGGCCACAACCCATGAAGGACACAGAAATTGCACCAGCTCAGCCTCCAGGCCAGGGCCTATGGATCTCAGAGACCTGCCTTGGCCTGCCAGTACTTAACTATCATATAGTTATGGATTAAAAAAATTCTTTTAATGAGAAAGGATTGACTATTTTAGCTGTAGAGTATCCAAACACACATTGCAAACAGGGCATTGTAGCTTGGTGGAAATGGGAATAATGTCTGGAAACTGCGGCCTGGGTGAGAGAACAGCCCCTTGGGTCTCAAAATGCTGCATCTGAGATCACAGAATGAGGGAATCACTGAATCTCCAGAGCTGGAAGGAATCCACCAGCATCATCCAGTCCAACTCCTGGCCCAAACAATCCCACCATGAGCTCTGGCAGCCTTGGGGCTGTGCCCACTGCCCTGGGGAGCCTGGGCAGTGCCCACCACCCTCTGGGGGAAGAACCTTTCGCTGAGATCCAACCTGAGCCTGCCCTGACACAGCTCCAGCCCTTCCCTGGGTGCTGTCCCTGCTCACAGGGATCAGAGATCGGTGCTGCCCCTGTGGAGGATCTGCAGACCCTCATGAGCTCTGCCCTCAGTCTCCTCCAGCTGAACAAGCCCAGTGCCCTCAGCTGCTCCTCAAACAGCCCCTCCAGACCCTTCACCATCTCTGTGTAATTGTATGAAGTACACAGAGCTGGATCTCAAAGTTTTGGGATACTGTTGTCTTAGTTCGAGGGAGAACTAAGATATCTATGTTGGCCAAGAAATAATCCCTCTCCTATAAATTTAGAAAACAGAACTTTAATTAGAAAAAATAGATATAAAGAAAAAGATAACAGTTCTTAAACCACAGTACATATATATATCTCCAGAAAAGAATGAAACGACAACAGTTTGTAATAAACCCCTCCCCCCAAATGACAAAAGAAGCAGTTAAAGGGTCTTTTGGCAGGCAGAGTTGGAGCTTTTTGGAGCACCAGGAAATATTCAGGTCGTGTCAGTTAGGGATCACCTTCTATGATGTCTCAAAGCCCTGTCCTAAACTTTAGCCTTACTGACTGCTTGCAATACCATGTCAATGTGCAGGTGATGTTGTGGTTTAACCCCACTTGGAACTGAGCACACACAACACACCCACTCGCTCCCTGCCCTGGGATGGGGCATGGAATTGGAAGGGTAAGAGGGAGAAGCTCATAAGCTGAGATAAAGACAGCTTAATGGGACAGAAAAGGAAGATGATGATGATGATGATGGAAGAATTAGCATATACAAAACAAGTGATGCAAAGGCAATTGCTCAGTGCTCACTGACCAGTTTTTTAGTGCACAAGGAACACCATCTTTGGCCACACAAAAGCAGAAACTCTTTTCCCCCCTAACCTTATTATTAGTTTCTGTTAAAAGAAGAGGTTCCTCCAGGCTGAATTCCACACCGAGAGCCAGGTTTAATCAGTGGTGGGACTGCTTACTCTCCAGGCTTTGACTGATTGATACAGCCTGCATATAACTCATGTAGCAAATGAAATAAGGGTCATCTCCTGGAAGAAGCAATAAAAAATCACCTCGAGGAACAAATGAAACTTATCAGGGATCCGCCTTTAAAATAAGGAATGAGAAGCCACCATAACTCTGGCTGTCACTTGAGCAGTGCATAGAGGTTCCTGTGAGGACTGGCCTGTGGGGACACATTTTGTGCTCCCTCTCTCCCCACTGGCTGCTCTTTGTCCCACACTGCTGTGTTTGGAAGAGACACAGTCTCAGGACTAACCATGCCAGCTACACAGAGCCATTGCTGGGATGGTCCTCAGGTGACCTGAACTCCTGTAATATGGGGGCAAAAGGGTCTTCCTTAGGGACCAACCAGCACAGCCACATCTCCACAGCCTTCCCCAAATCCCTTTGGCTCCTGCCCTCAGGAGGAGCAGAACATCTGGTGTTACCTGGATTCACCCCCAGACCCAGGACATTTGAAAGAACAGCTTTGACAAGTTTCTTCAAGCAAAAAAAAGCAGGGAGAGAGGTGGCGCAGCCGCTCAGCTGGGTCACAACAGCACTCACCTCACTGGAGTGGGCAGGAACATGAGTCAGTACCCTAAGGTGGGTGTCTGGGTATGGTGGCTCCTTGTCTGGGCAGCCACCTCAGCATAAGTCTGTCTTGGTTTACTGGGTGTGGTGGTGTTTGGCCGAAGGTGGGACATGATGATGCAGAAGGCTTTTCTATCCCTAATGATCCTGTGAATCTATGGATGCCCCAGCAACTGATCCTGAGTCAAAGCTGGTGCAAGGAGCCCACCCGTGCTGGAGCCATAACCTTAAACACCAACTCCCCTGGGAATCTGCCACCCATTGCAGCACCCAGCTCAGGACCCCAGCCTGACACACACACTCTGTCACACACAGCAAAGGACACCAGGAGAGCAGAGAAAGATGCTTCCTCCTGTCAGGACTAAAGCAGAAACATGAATTGTAATGCTCTCATCTCAGGTGTTCCCCATAGATTTTGTCTCAGTCCTACAGAAAAATAAGATCCCAAGTGCTGTCGTGCCCCAGCTCCTGCCAAAGTGATCTCCTGTGCCTTATGGTATGTCATGACTGAAAAAAACAGTTCTTGCAGTTCCTTCTTGCTCTGACTCCTTTGGTTGTGAGAGGGGATAACTCTGATCACCCATTTCATCTCCAGAGCATTTGTTGCTCTGCACCCTGGTTGTGTCACAGCAGCCTCATCTTCCAGTGCACTGCCCTGTACTTCCCCTGCTCACCAGCTTCCTAAGGAACCTGCCTGCTTTCTCTGGACTTTCCTCCTGATGTCTTATCTGGAATTGTGGAGCCTCTGCATGTTTGTGTTGGCCAGTCTGGGGATAGGGATGATGGTTCGTGGATGGCCCACAAACCCTGCATGGCACAGAAAGAAGAAATGGAAGGGAAAGCAATGAGTTCAAGTTCACAGAAGGTTGTGAGTTATGCTTTCCATGAAACAACTGGAGCAGCCTGTAAGAAAGGTCCAACTCATTTTCCTAACAGCCTTTCTCCTGCCTCGCTGGAACAGCTTCCACGTTTCCATCACGGCTCTGTTTGTGCTGGGTTATGTTCCAGGCAATAATTTGAGCTCCTCCCTGTCCTCCCTGGCCACCTGAGCTGCTGCTCAGTTCTGTTCTCAGGCTGTGAGAAGAAATGTGCCCTGCCGGTTTGGCTCTGTGCAAAATTGCTCGGATGATGAACGCAATATGTTACAGCACAGAAAGGATCCTGCGGAGCATGACTCTCTCCACATGTTCCTGCTGAAGGAGCTGAGGTGAGAAAAATGAGCTCTGCAGCCTTTTCTGATACCATTTGATACCAGCTGGATCCCAAATGGTCACTGGGGTTGCTCAGGAGGGCAATGACTGCCCCAGCTTTTCAGGCACCTACCTACAAACAGGGGGCTCCACACCTGGGGATGTCTGTGGGATGGCACTTTTTAGCTCAGCACGTTTCCCTCAGGTAAAATGGACTTGCCTCTGTGCTCTGAATTCAGACACTGCAGACTTTGTCCTCTCTCTGGGTTACCTGGCCAACCTTTTACTACCCTCAGGACTCACCACGTCTCAGAGGTGATATCACCAAGAGGATCCCCAGATGCCCTGAAGGTAGAAATACAGAACAAGGTGTGTCCAAGGGCACAGGATTGGGACAGACCAGCGTTCATGCTGGAAGAAGGTGGATGAGCACCTTCTCCTGGCCTTGCCCGTGGTGGTGTCACGGTGCCGGCTCACAGCTCACTTGGATGAACATGCAAGTCATGTGTGAACACGCCCAAACATAACAACCAAGGGATGAACAGCTGTAGGGACAGATTTTGCAGTGTCTGTGTCTTCTTCCATTCTTGTTTGGACTGAACGTACAGAAGGAACAATGCTGATGCCCAACTACATGGCAAGGTATCCACTGGAGGATTTAACCCTCCTAATTTTTACTGCCTCTGTCTGATCACATCTCTGTGGGCTCCCTTTCCAGTAACTGGAGGGAAAGTGACACTTTCAGGTGCTGCTCACTGACCTATTTTAGGCTTTAGGACAAGACTGATGGTGACTTGGGTTCTCTTATACTGAGGAGAGCTGCAGCAACTGCAGAGAGACACCTGGAGCCTGATGAATCCCCCATTAATCCCGGGATACAGGGGACATTCCACCCTGACAAATAGCTGGGCAGATGGTTAGATTTTCACCCTTTTCTCAGAGTTATTACTTCATATTTTCAGCAGACAGGACGGGTTACACCTGCTTCACATTGGAGTGGCTTGTTTACAGCCATAATGGATTAAATTTTATCTCCAAATCTGTTGTATAAGAGCTACGCTGTGGCAGCTGCCAGGAAATATTACAGAGCCATCAGCTGCATTGTGACCATGGCTGAAATTCAGCCACCCCCAGAGTACGACAGTTTGACACTGTACAAAGCTGTGTAGTGGAAAGCAAATTAAGAAACAATTATTGCTTAATAATGTCTTCAGCTGAGGCTCTGGAGGCTTTTAGGTGAGCTCAGTGTAATTACCTTCACTGGAATTTGACCAGACCTTTCTTCTAGGGCAAGAAAGCTAACTTGTCCAGAAAGCAAGACATTAGGTTTGTGTTTCATTCCAAATGAAAGAGCTGGGATCCCATCACTGCCACTGCCAGGAGAAACAGGAGAGGGCTTTGTGCCCACACTGTCCAGACTGTGAGCACCAAGAGGGCAGTTCTGCAGAGCTGGGGAACACAAATACCCAGCTTGCATCACATCTTGGGGGACTGAGAGCCAAACCCACCCTGTGAGAGACTGGACATTAATGGTTCATGATTTCAAACAATCGAGGGGGCACCAGGGGCTTTGCTGGGGTCAAGCTGGCATCTCCCCAGGGGTCAGGGCCTGAGGTTTTGGGTGTGGAATGTAGAGACTCTGACCTGCCTAGGACAGAGGGGGGTCCTACAAGCCGGACTTTGAGCCAGAGAAGAGGAAGAATCTGTGGAGATGGGATGGTGTTTTTTATCCAGGCAAATTGCCCTCCCTTATACACCACACCCCACAAGGAAACACTCTGATAGGAGAGGCAGTGCCATGTCTTAGGAGGGGCCATAAACCATCAAAACCCCCTGAATTGCCCTCCCCTCTCATTCCTAAGGCCTCCCACCAGAACTGCAGATGATCCCAAAGTGTTGCAGCAGATCCCAGGTCTCTTGCAGCAGACAGTGTAAAACCAGCCCTCCCAACACCCAGGGGAGGTACCAGGGTGGTCCTGGGTGTGTATTAACCCATTAGACTTTGTGTTTGGGAGCTTTTCCCATACCCCTGAAGGACCAAGATGGAGCAAGTATTCAATCATCACTTAGAACAACAATGCAACAAGTCTGGTTGTGGATCCATGGGTGGTCATCATGAACTTTCCACTCTTATCCTTTTATTCTCTTCCTTCCCTTATGCATTTTCTTAAGGAATATTTTTATGCTTTCATATTCCCATATTACTAAGGATAATAATAATTTAAATGACTCCATCCCTGCTTTCCATTTCAACCAAATTGTTCTAGAACAAACCCTATATAGATATAATTACAAACATTGGTCATTCAGTACCTTTCACTCTAATCCATCCCAAGGGATCTATCAACAAAACCTCGAGTTCCTCTTGCAACCAGCCAGGGGGTGATTGTAACGCACCATCTTCACGGGCTGTGGGACTCTCCATGGAGCACAACAGGAACACAAGGGACCAGGCTATTCTGGAAATAAATGGTGCTGAGGGTCCTCAAACACTGGGGCAAGCACACAGAGACTTTGTGGGGTTGGGCCTCAGGTTCGACCTTGGAAAAATTCATCCAGCATTGGTACAGACTGCCCAGGGAATGATGGAATCACTGGCCCTGAAAGTGTTCCAAAATGTGTAGATGTGGTGCTTAGGGACATGGGTTGGTGGTAGACCTGACAGTGCCAGGTCAGTGCTTGACTCAATGATTTTAGAGGGCTTTTCCAACCTTCAGTGATTCTGTGGATCTCCACAGAATCTCCATAGAATCATCAAGGTTGAGACAGACTTTCATGATCATCCACTCCAACCACCAACCCAGCACCATCACTGTAACCCCAAATTAAATCCTTGGAAGTATCCAGACAACAACAGCACAAAGCCCTGAACAACCTGGTGCTGGCTATGCTTTGACCAGAGACTCTCAAGAGTCTCTCCTGACCTCAGATCCTGCCTCCTTCTCAAAGGTAGGATCTGAGAAGGACCATGAGCTTTCCCCAGCTAGAGGATCAGACCAATGGGACAAAGAGGACCCTGCAGCCATGAAGGCAAGGGATACATCACCCAGGGGAATGGCAGAGGTTTCCAACCCTGGGAGCCAAGCGTGGGGTGACAGACACCCACCCGATCCCCATTAGGGCACAGAAGAACACGATGAAAAGGTCACTGGCTGTGAGCAGCAGGAATATCAGAGACCCTTCAAAGATAATGATCTCAATTTCTGTTGGGATGGGCAGCTCAGCTGCTCTTTATCCTTTTCCTGAAAATCCCTGGGGCAGCACAGCCCCCTGACTACCCTGCAAGAGCAATGAGGTGTGCAAAACTGCTTTGGTTTGTTGCTTAATCCTCCATGGAAGGCTGCCAGTCTGCCTGGAATGTGTGTGATCTAAACCTGTGATCCCTTCTTGAGAACCTGTCATCTTCCAGCAGGCTTTGAACTAAAGACTAAATAACAGATAATGCCCATCTTTATTAATGTCTCTCAAGCCTCTTTCACCAAGGGTCAGAATCGAGGGAATTATGTCTGTCACTGCTGAAAACCATCAGTGTCAGAAAAGGGAACACATCATGTTTGGACGGAGTCCATGCTGCAGTTGTAGCAGGAGCTGCTACTGACCCAACACCAGCTCAGGGTCACTCTGTGCCTTACAAGGTCAGGATCCCAAAGAGACCCAGTTTTTTCTGTGCCACTGTCCATCTCACCCAGCTCTACAGGCTGGGATTGCAGCTGAGACATCTTCCAGCACAGTTGCACAGTATTGTGAGTAGAATCACAGAATCATTATAGTTGGAAGAGACCTCCAAGATCATCAAGTCCAACTTTTGAATGATTCCCACCATGACCACTAAACCATGTCGTGAAGAGCCATATCTACTTTTTTTTAACATATCCAGGGATGGTGACTCCACCACTGCCCACGTCAGCCTGTGCCAGTGCCAGATCACCCTTTCAGTGGAGAATTTTTCCCTGATATCTGATCTAAACCTCCTCTGAAAGAATCTGAGGCCTTTTCCTCTGGTCCCATCACTTGTTACCTGGGAGAAGAGGCCAAAGGGCCTGGGTGGGGGGGAAGTGTGTGAGGAGCAGCTGAGGGCACTTGGTGTGTTCAGCTGGAGAAGAGGAGACTGAGGGGAGAGCTCATTGCAGGTCCAACTCCCTGGGGAGGGGCAGAGGAGGGGCAGGCACTGATCTCTGCTCTGGGGGGACCAGGGACAGCACCCAGGGAAGGGCTGGAGTTGTGTCAGGGCAGGCTCAGGTTGGATCTCAGGGAAAGGTTCTTCCCCCATAGGGTGGTGGGCACTGCCCAGGCTCCCCAGGGCAGTGGGCACAGCCCCAAGGCTGCCAGAGCTGCAGGAGTGTTTGGATGATGCTCTGGGACACAGGGTGGGACTCTTGGGGATGGTCCTGTGCAGTGCCAGGAGTTGGACTGGATGATCCCTGCGGGTCCCTTCTAACTTAGCATATTTTGGAATTCTGTGCTATGAAGCCCGTCTGCCCTGACAACCTGACTCCCAACAGCAACCACCCAGTCTGGGAGGGGATCCATGTCCTGCTGCTGTTCCTGCCCTCTGCACCCTCCCATGGGCTGTTTGAAGAAAACCAACAAATTATTATTTTTTTTTCTGTCTCATTCTTGCCTGTCTTACAGAGCATACTGGGAGAAACACCTGACTGCTTTAATGACCTTTTAAGGCAGCTCTCTACTTAGCTCTTTCAAACTCCAATGCCTTTTTCCTGTCCTTCCCTCCTTCCTTCACCTGTCACTTCTGGCTTCGTCCCCTCTCCATGTGAGGTCTCACTAAATGGTGACATTCTGGTTTTAACCCTACAGGACCAGGTTGGATGAGGGTTGTTGCAGCCACGTAGGACCTCCTTCCTCTCTTCTCAGTCCTGTCTCCAATCAAGGTGCTCTGGAACTCCCCATTTCCAAGAGACACTCCTAACGAAATTCTCTGTTTCTGGCATTCCCCTTGTGTGTCTCTGATTTACATTTATTACATTTACATTGCTTTACTTTACATTTCTTTACATTAAACTTCACCTTCCATTTCATCACTCTGTGCTTCTGTAATTCTTTCTCCTTGGTCCCCTGGGCTACGGTGCCTCAGCAGCAAACTGGTCCCTGAGCACTCATGCTTTTCTCTGGCCTGCTTGTCCCAAAATCAGAGGAAGGGTTGGGTTGGGAGGGACCTCAAAGCCTACCAAGTGCCACCCCCTGCCATGGGCAGGGACACCTTCCACTAGTCCAGGGTACCCCAAACCCCATCCAACCTGGCCTTGGACACTTCCAGGGATGGGGCAGCTACAGCTTCTCTGAGAAAGCTGCGCAGCCAGAGCCTGGCCCAGGAACCTGGGCAGGTCCCTGCTGTCCCTCCACTGTGACATTGTTCACTCCTAACCCCTTTCTTTCCTTTCCACAACATGACGACCTTCACCTTTCTTCCTAAGGCAGTGCAATTTCTCTAAAAGCCTCTGGTGGGGAACCTTAGTCCGCTCTTCAGACTGGAGCAGATGGAACCATCCAGGTCTCCTCTGGAAAGTGTCTGCAGCTCCCTTGTTGCTACTCAGAAGCTGTTTGGCTTCCCCAGGGAAAGCTGCTCTGACTCTTTCCCACTAAATTCCCTTTTTCCACTTCCCTACAAACACCTGAAGTATTTGAGCCATTGCTGGGTAAACCAGAAATTTGAAAAACATTCTCTCCACCTGTGAAGGTTTTGAACTGGGGGTTTCCTGCAGCAACTATTTTGTCCTTGAGTCCCCTCAGGACCAGTGTGGGACTGCTCTGATTCTGGGAAGTGTTCCTGCCTTTTCATCATTTTGTCCTCAAGCCTTCCTGCTGGAGTTTCGGTTAAAGGCACATCCTCTGATAAACAGATCCAGCCAAGGGGCTGATATATTCCAAGACAACACCAGGGTTTCTTCAAATCCTGCTTGCCCTTTGCAGTTGATTAGCAGAGCACATCCTCCTGCAGATATCCAAATGTGGGGACAGACAAAATGAGGGACACACCTCCAGCAGCAAGACTTTCTGTTCTCTACAACTTTGGTGCAGTAAAACTAGAGGTCCAGGACCTGAAAATTACACACACTTGGGGTTCGGGGATTACAACACAAGGGATCTGACAGCAGAAAACATCCAGGCTCTGAAAGGGCCCATGAAACCTTTATGGTGCTGTATCTTATCCTTCACCAGCACCAGGCACAAAGACTTTAGCCTGGGAAAAAGCTCAACTTCCATTTTCTCCCCTTTGTCTCTAAGTCCTGTTAGATTAAGAGCTGCCAGGCTGATAAATCATCATTGTATTCATTTAATATTATGCGGATATTCATAAATACCTGACTCCCACTATGGAGTCCATGTATCTCTCTGATGAATGGAGAGTTTCTGCTCCAAAAAACCTGCTGTTAAATCTTATACTTTGAGAACATAAATGAGCACTAATGCAGCAGGCTGGCTGTGGTCAGTGGGTTTGTGACTGTCACAGCTCTCGTGGCTTTGGAATAGGGTTCACAATATATTCTGAGAGTGGATGATGGGGTTTAATAATACCTAGAGAGAGAAGAGTTAATTCATGAAGTAGTTAAGTGCTGGAGACATTTAAAAGCTGTGTGGATGTGATGCCTGGGGACATGGTTAGTGGTGGCCTTGGCAGTGCTGGAGGAATGGTTGGATTTGGATGATTTCAGTGAGCTTTTCCAAAATAAATGACTCTGTGATGGTAAAGGACAACTCTAAACAGGTCAAGCTGCAGGGAATTAAAGAATGGGATGAGAAAATGAGTGACAGACAGGGAAATGCTCAAAGACGCACCAGTGCTGCCACAACTAAAGACCAGGAACTCACAGAGCTGGTGGGACTGAGATTGTGGAACTGGGTCCTTTCAGCAGCCACCCGGTGCCAGAATTTCATGGGCACGTCCCTCAGTGGCTGTGAGATGATGGATGAAGAGTGCCTAATGGAGAGACATGACTGGATAGAGACTGAGTGAGAGGAAAGGAAGGTGCAGCAGCAGTGGGAGGTGGAGGGGTGAGGACAAGAGGTGAGTCCCCAGTTCCAGCACCCAGGAGGCAGCAGGGTGAGTTGCACCCAGTGCATTTGGTGAACAGGGCTGAGAACGGGGACGCAGCAATGCCATGTCTGTCTTTCTCATGCACCATATGCACTATGCCATGAGGGGCACATGCCAGCCCAGCACAGGGGAGTGCAGAGTTTTGGATGAGTAAACTCCTCCTGTCTTACTCTCACCCCACTCCTCACCTCAAGTTTCCTGATCCCCTCTGTCTTGGATCTCCCTCTTTCAATCTCTGCTGCTCAGGCTCAATGTCAGGAGAGTCAGGATGTGCAAGCACAGTTCTGATGTCACAGTGGTGGCAATATACTCCCCTTGTGTTAGCTGTTTGGTCCTTTCTTTTATTAATTAACTTCACTAAATCAGAGACATCCTGGAAGAGGCCAAAAGTAATTAGACTCTTTTGTTTGCTTTCTAGGAACTGGTTTATAATGCCACACAAACCCCAGATTTCCTAAAACTACGGATCAGAGCAGAAGTTTCCTTGGCAGAAACAGCTGAATTTCAACAGTCCCTCTTCCAATGCCCAGCACTGGCTCTCCATAGACTGCAACCACACCAAGTGTGGAAGGTTTTTGGTGATGTGGTGGAGCCAGGAGAAACTCTGCCTTGCTAAAAGAGATATTGAGCTGCTTTTGGAAGCACCAAATAATGCTCTGAATCACTTGTCTCTTTCCTTTTATTCCTATTTCATTTGTGAGTTCATGTGGCTCCTGATCTCACAGGAGGATGGTGCCCTAGCTGTCCTGTCCTCACACAGCAGTGATACCTTATGCCATGAGACATGACCCAGCCTGCCCAAATATTCCAAATATGTCCCTTCTAGAGGGACATGCTTCTGCTGACAGGGAAAGACCTCATAGAATCACAGAATCATAGAATCAGGTGTGTTGAAAGAGACCTTGGAGATCATCAAGCCCAACCCTTGATTCAACACCACTATGGTTACCAGGCCATGACACTGATGCCACGTCCAGTCTCATCTCAAACACCTCCACGGACGGTGAATCCATCACCTCTCTGGGCAGGCCGCTCTAATGTCTGATCACTGTCTCTGTAGAGAATTTCTTCCCAATATCCAACCCAAACCTCCCCTGGCACAGCTCAGGACTCTGCCCTCGTGTCCTATTGCTGGTCCCCTGGGAGAAGAGCCCGCCCCCCACCTGGCTGCACCCTCCTGTCAGGGAGTTGTACAGAGTGAGAAGGTCCCCCTGAGCCTCCTCTTCTCCCAGTCCAACACCCTCAGCTCGCTCAGCTGCTCCTCACAGCCCTTGTGCTCCTGACCCTTCCCCACCCTCGCTGCCCTTCTCTGCACACTCTGCAGCCTCTCAGCATCCTCCCTGACCTGAGGGGCCAGCCCTGGACACAGCACTGGAGGAGTGGCCTCAGCAGTGCCCAAGGCAGGGACAAAATCCCTTCCCTGCTCCTGCTGCCCACACAATTGCTGCTGCAGGCCAGGATGCCCTTGGCCCTCTTGGCCCCCTGGGCACACGCTGCTCATGTCCAGCTGCTGTCCATCAGTGCCCCCAGGGTTCTTTGTGCCTGGCCCCTCTCCAGCCCCTCTGGCCCAGCCTGTGCTGCTGCAGGGGCTTGTAGTGGCCAAAGGGCAAGACCCAGCACTTGGTCTTGTTGAATCTCATCCTTTTGAATCCTTCCCATCTCTGCAGCCTCTCCAGGTCCCTCTGCAGAGCCCTCCTGCCCTCCAGTAGATTACCCTCTTTCCCAACTTGGCAAATTTGCTAATGATGGACTCAACCCCCTCATCTAAATCATCAATATATTGTCCTTAACCTTTGCCTGTGTGAGCTGGAAGGGCTCCTCTCTGGTGATGTTTCTGGGTGCATTAGCCAAGGCGCTGTCAGAGCCAGAAGGCTTTGTGCATGTTATAACTGGTCTCTTGAGAAAGTGGTCTTGCTCCCACATCTCTCACTTTGTCTTCTAGGTCTGAACATCTGGGGAGACCTCAAAATAATTCCATTATCCCAGGAGATATTTGGCCCTTCCTCTTGGACTGTAGAGAGACCCTTTGTGGTTTCAGTCCTGGCAGGTTTGGGGTTACACTCTGAGGCTCAGACAAGAGCCGAGACATTCATGTGTATGACATTCTATAGGAAGGGTTGGATAAAACATATGCTGGAGTTTTCTGCACACTACAGAGGATAATCAAAATGGACCTGCTGAGATTGTATAAGTGAGCATGGAATTTTACTCATCTCAGGTATTTGACAGAGTCACTTGCACCCTGCACTTTTTAAAGACTTTGTCTAGAGTCTTCTTTTTGAATTAAAAAAACCCCAAAATGCCTTCAAAGGAAGACTTTGGATAATGTATAAAGCAGTTCTTGGAGACTATCACCACAACACTAGAAGAAGTTGGACTTGATGATCTTAGAGGTTTTTTCCAGCCTCAAATATTCTATGATTTCACTAAGTTCTGAGAGTAGTGATCAAGTTCAACAAAGGACCTGTGACTGGTTCATCAGTCCTCATAGTCTTCAATTCTTTCCTTTTTTTTGGTGTTTTTATGGAGAACATTCTCTCTCCTGTCGTCTGCAAAACCTTTTCTATCTTGGTATCTTGGTCAGACACAGACCAGGGCAGTTGTGTGATGACACAGAGCGAGAGCTGCACTGGAGTGCAGAAGTCCTGAAAAGTGGATCTGCTGAGAAGAAAACACCTTAAATACAGGTATGGAGAGAGAATGGAACAACTGAGATGGCAGCAAAGAAAAGCAAACAGAGGCCATTATGAATTTATAACAATAAAGAGCATCCTCTGAGAGGTAACATTTGAAATTGCTGGCTCTGCAATTTGTCCTTAAGGATATAACACCATAATCCAGCCAAAATGCTGCTTTAAAAATGTCAGAAAAAGCATCAGCCAAGACAATCAGAGGAATCCTGAGCTGCCCAGAGGAGGGAGCATGCAGAGAGCAGGAAGCAGCTGAGGAGCAGAGAGAGGGTTGTGCTCTTGCAGGTAGAAACTCTCCTGTTCCCCAAGGCTGTCCCAGCTAGGGACTCCCTGTGCTGTCCTGCCAGGTCCTGCCTGTTGTACGTGACAGGAGGTCTCTTTTTGCTGTTACCTTTGTCCTGCTTTGGAGTTTCATGTACACAGAAGAAAGACCAGTTGGCTCCTCACACCCAGGGGTGTTGCCAAGCTGCAAGTGCCGCAAGAGGTGCAGAGGTCCCATTGCAAAGGCTGCCACAACCCCTCCCAGGAGGAGACCTGGTGCTTAGCCATAAACAGAGACACAAGAGAAAGGAGAGGTATACGGTGACAAGGAACCAAAGAGACAGAGTCCTAAAGCCCTGTGGGGTAGGGAATCAGTTTTCCACCTTGTCCACCCACTTTGCTATTGCCACATCACCATTCCTTATCAAACTGTGTGGTACGTACTTAGAAAAATGCTCTTCTCCCAGAGGGTTTTCGGGCACTGCCCAGGTTCCCCAGGGCAGTGGGCACAGCCCCAAGGCTGTCAGAGCTGCAGCAGGGTTTGGATGATGCTCTGGGGCACAGGGGGTGACTCTTGGGGATGGTCCTGTGCAGGGCCAGCAGTTGGACTGGATGATCCTTGTGGGTCCCTCCCAGCTCAGCACATTCTGTGATTCTACCTGAGGCAGACACACCTGCCTGAAGTGTCCAGGGCTGCACAGGGTGACGGCTGGGAAAGGGCAAACAGGGAGGTTCTTCTTCCCAAGCGTGTTGTATCCCCTTCACTTGATTCTCAGCAGGCACTTGAGAGACTCCAGTGTCCCACAGCTGCTCTGCCACCTCCATGTCACAGGATCCCAGGATGGGTCAGGCTCGAATGGACCACAGTGGTCATCTGGATCCACTCCCCTTCTTCATCAGGGCCGTCCCAGAGCACAGGGCACAGGGTTGTGTTCAGAAGGTTCTGGAATATCTCCACTGAGGAGACTCCACACCCTCCCTGGACAATCTCTTCAGTGCTGGGTTACTGTCTAACAAAGAAGTTCTTCCTCCTGTCCAGGTGGAAAATCCTGGCCATCAGTTTCTGCTCGTCCCTCTTGTCCCACGGCTGGGCCCCCTGAGCAGAGCCTGGTCCATGCTCTGCTCCCCCCCTGCAGGCACTGATGGACATGGGCAGGTCCCCCCTCAGTGTCTCCTCTGGAGGCTGAACAGCCCCAGCTCCCTCAGCCTTTGCTGCTCCCAGAGATGCTCCAGTCCCTTTGGCATCTCCACAGCCTGCGCTGGACCCACTCCAGGAGCTCCATGTCCTTGCTGTCCTGGGGAGCCAGAGCTGGCTCCAACACTCCAGATGTGCCTCCCCAGGGCTGAGCAGGATCCCCTCCTTGATCTGCTGCCATTGCTCTTGACAATGCCCACCAGGATCCCACTGCCCTCTTTGCCCCACTGTTGGCCAGGGAGAGCTGGTCATCCAGCTAACACTGCTGACCCAGAATATTCCTTAGCTCTGTGCTTTAATTCTTACCATTAGTGCAATGTAGAGACAGAGCCTATCTCCTGCCTTTTTTTGAAAAGACTCAAATCTAAAGAAGGGCTGAAGATAACAGGCTGGGGAAGGACTGTATATGCCTGGAATAAACTCTGATTAAGTGCAGTGGAATTAATGGGGAACTCAGGAGTTCAAGTGATAAGCACACAGGTAATAATCAGCACGAGTGATGATGGTAATCCCTCAAAGGGCAACCAAGAGGTACAAAAGACACCTGAGGTATTGAATGGGGAAAGATAAGCAGGACAAAAAAAATCCAAGTATATCTTCTAAAAATAACTGCAATGTTTGAGTGTGTGGGTAAAGTTCACCAATTAAAATATCATGAGGACCCATGATGGATCACAATTATCATAATTCAGGGCATGAGGGACCCATTCAGTGCCAGCAATAAGAAACTTTAGCTCAGTACTGTTGGATTTGGCCTGCTGGGAAGCTGGATCACACCATGCACGGCTGTTCATTGACATGCTGATCCTTCTTGAAGGGCCTGGGGCTTTAATGAAACCCAGAGTGAGGAAGAACCAACAGTGTTTATTGCCCCCTGGGCTCTGGGGGGTGGCCAGTGTGCTGAGGGCAAGTGCTGGGGCACTTTGCTCAGCTGGTGAACGGCTGCTCTGTCCAGTTTGGAGCTCCAGCAGCTCAAGAGAGATGATGAGAAATGATACAGGATCCACTGGAGACTTTAGAAAGTGGCCCAGAGCTTGAAGCAGATGTCCTACTATAGGACAGTGAAGAAATGGGCGGTTTTATCTATGAAGAGGAGGTGCAGAATCCCTGAACTTGGAAAAGCACTCCCAGCCCATGGAACCCACCCTATGCCCGATGTCTACCTTGTCCTGCAGCGCAGAGTACTGAGTGACACAGCCAGTCCTTCCTTGGGCATCTCCGGGGTGGGCACTCCAAACCTCCCTGGCAGGCCCCTTCCAAGGCCTGAGCACCCTTTCCATGAAGAAATTCCTTCTGATGTCCAGCCTGAACAGGTGCAGGTGTGTAGTTAACAGCTGCATACAACCACTTTTAAGAGTGTTAGAGAGATGACGGAGCCAGACTCTTCTCACCACAAGACAAGTTTCTAGAACCCTCTCAGCTGGTGTCCCACATACAGGATACTTTTTATTACAGCAATTTGTGCAAAGTTAAAAGGTTAGAATATGTAAGAACAATCACGCAGAAATACTTCACATAGCATCGAATATCCTGAGATGGAAGGGTCCCACAAGGATCATCCAGTCCAACTCCTGGTCCTTCACTGGCACTCCAACAATCCCACCCTGTCCCTGTCTCGTTGTCCAAAGACTCCTGAGCTCTGGCAGCCTTGGACTGTGCCCACTGCCACTCAACTCTATTACTGGATATATGTGCAATGGAACGCAAGGAATCTGGGGACTGGGGAGTCCAGGCACTCCTCTACAGGTCCTTCTCCTTCCCACCTCTTCCTGATTGGCAACCAGATAGAACAGAGGAGACACAGCACAGGCAAATGTTTATAACAAAGCCAGCTCTTCTGAGTTCAGCACCCAGAGGTGTTGCTGTGGACAATGGCTGGGGATGGCTGGTTGGTGGTCCAGTCCCAAGGCTTGAAGCTTTTCCCGGGATCGCTGTCATCACACAAACTCCAAGCCCAAATCCAGGTGGCTCACAGGCTGCGGTGACTCTCCAGCTGAGACCCAGGGCAAGTCCTTCCTGTGTGGCTGTGTTTGAGGAGCTGCTGGTGTGAACCCCAACAGGTTCTGCACTGTGTTCTGCAGGAGACACTTAAATATCTTGTGGCCATGGATTCTTCAGCCTCCCAGCTCCTGCCATGTCCTGGTGCAGGAAATGAAATTATTGCCCAGAGAAGCTGTGGCTGCCCTGTCTTTGGAAGTGTCCAAGGCCAGGTTGGACGGGGCTCGGAGCAGCCTGATCTAATGGAAGGTGTCCTTGCCCATGGCAGGGGGTGGCACTGGATGGGCTTTGAGGTCCCTTCCAACTCAAACTATTCCATGTTTTTATGTAATCCTGCAAAAACCTCTCATTTTGCCCAGTGCTGGCACATTCTGACCTGCAAGAGGAGCGTCTCCTCTGGCTCTGTGTGAACAGCTCAAGGATCAGGACTGGGATGTCTAACTCAGAGAAGAAGTATAACTCAACAATCAAAAGAAGCGGTGGAAAAAAAAGTGAAGTATGAAGGAATAGACGGAAGAGGGGAAAAGAGACAGAAAAGGACCAGATGTTGACATGGGTGTGGACAGTCACACATTTGGGTGAATTAGAGGAGATATTTGGGCTTCCTGAGGTTTCCCTGAGCTCACACTGCTCTCCAAAACCATCTCTCCATGGTCCTGGGCAGCTGAGGTTTCACCACCTCTGCTCACATCCTGAGGGTAGGGAGCACTGGGAGCCATCCTGCTCGTGTAGGAGCTCTTGGGCTTCAAAGGCTGAGTCCTCCAACTTCTCTCAGGCCAGGGGTTTGAATGTTTGGCGATTGGAGACCCCCAGACAAGCACCAGCCTGGCAGCTCAGGCTCCTTTCTTACTCCTTCTTCTGGAAATCATTGCCAGTGACCAGTGGAGGGGCTGCAACTCCAGGCCCCAGGACACTGCACAAGTGTGCAGGGTTCCTTTAGCATGGGAATACATCACTTTGTAGTCCAGGATCTTGCTGTGCATTTTGTCAGCATGCCTTGCTGCTTGTGAGTAATTTATGTATTTATTATGTCCCCTGTCTGTGTTGTTCTACTAAAGCTGTCCCTTTATTATGGTGCTCTTTTATCCCTCTGGGAATAGAGCTTATATATCTTTAAAGAAAACAGAGTTATTTCATATTTCTGAGATAGGATTTTAAGTGGAGTAATGCAGATGAAGGGCAGCACGCAAACACAAGCATGCTGTTTATCTTAAATAAAAAATGCCTTTCTCAGGCAAGCATGAAGTGGGGATTTTCCTCCCGGGCTTTCCACAGGAAGTGTTGGCTGTTAAAGGACTCATCTCTGTGTCTCTAACCAATTCCGAGCACATTCTTCCCACATAATTCTGCTCTATACTAAAGAGGAAGGCTTTTATCAAGTGTCTTTTGTGTATCCCTGTGGTTTCCCTAGGTGCTAAGGAGGTCTTAAGAAGATGCCAGAGTCCTTTCAGATGCAAAGAGGGGAGCACTGGTGCTCCCAAGCACTGTTTTTGTGGAAATCAGGGAGTAAATGAGCTCGACCTTACCCTTGGCAAGCATCTTGCTGCCTCTGGGCCACTCAGCTGCCTGGTCCTGCTCCCTGTCCCCAGACTCAGCCACCACCTTATAAAAGGGTTCCAGCCTTTCCCGGTGGTGCCAGGAGCTTATGGGGAATACTGCAGGAATTTTGCTGTTGTTGCTCTTTATCATGCCTGTGCAATGAAAGGAGTGCAGGTGGCTTCGGAGACACTTCCAAAATTAGGAAATCACTGCCATTGTGTACAGAGCGAGGGAAACACTTTTACAAGGTGACCTGAGGAGCTGAGGGTGCAGCAGGACATGGAGCCTCCTGTGACTCCTCTGCTCTGCCGGCTCTTGGAACAGGTCAGGCTGGGAAACTGGGAGGGGGAATGGCAAGCAAACTGCAGGAAGAAGAGAGATTCTTTGAGTCTGACTTGGATGTGTTGGATTTAGAGAAGGGGCAGCTGCTACGAGGGAAGTTGCATTTGCAGGGAAGGATCACAGAATATGCTGGGTTGGAAGGGACCCACAAGCACCATCAAGTCCAGCTCCTGCCTCTGCACAGGACCATCCCCGAGTCACACCCTGTGACCCAGAGCATCACCCAAACCCTCCTGGAGTTCTGGCAGCCTTGGAGCTGTGCCCACTGCCCTGGGGAGCCTGGTCAGTGCCCACCACCCTCTGGGGCCAGAACCTTTCCATGAGATCCAACCTAAGCCTGCTCTGAGACAACTCCAGCCATTCCCTGGGTGCTGTCCCTGGTCACTACCTGCCCAGGATGAAGTCCCACCAGGAGAAGGACCCTTCCTGACTGAATCCCTTATGTTGGTGGTGTCCTGTGCCTTAGTTTTGGAATCCCTGAGCCATCAGTGGCCATGTCAGTGAAGAGTTTCTCTCCCACCTACGGTGAGCCTTGGAAGCTTGTGTGAGTGGTCCTGCCTGAAGCCAAGGTGACCTCCAGAAGTGTCTGCCAACTGCAGTGAGGTGATCCTGGTTAAGGCTGGCAGATTCCCTGCTCAGGGCAGCAGGGTTGGAACAAGATGTTCTCAAAGTTCCCCTTCCCTCCCAAAGTACTCCATTATTCCATGACTCTGTCCTCCCAGGCAGGCAGCTCTGTGCTGGAGGCATTCTATCACCTCCTCATTTCTGAAGTATTCCAGAGCTATTACCATCAACACCACTAAAATTTGGGGATCAAATCAAAAGGAAGGAGATGTTCAATCACAGCCCAAAATTCCAACGATGACAAGCACAGCCCCAGAGAAACACTGACACAACGTCGGAGGTGCAGCACCTGGGAGACACCGAATTATCTCTGCTGGAGAGCAAGTACAAGTTCACCAGCCTGCAAACTTCACCATTCTTTCTCATATCTCTCCATAATTTTTCTCCCTGGTACGCAGGACAAAATCAGAGTTACAGCAACACGTAGCTCTTAACAGCACCTACAATCAGGGAGCTCAACGCTCTGTGTAGCATACAATTAACCTTCTAGCTACCAAAGTAAATTACAACAGGGATAAAGAACAAATCAGAACCTTCCCAAAAACAAGGAGGTCTGGATCCAGCCCTCCTGCTGATGCTCAGCCTGGCTGCACGGGATCATTTCACTGGAGCAGAAATAGAGTATAAGAGAAGGGAAAAGAAGAAAAGAGAAGATCAAATAAGAGAAAAATAGAGAAGAGCAGGGAAAGAAGGCAGAATTGAACCCAACACACAGGGCACGATGGAGGGAGTGAAGGAGGTGAGGGATTACCATGAGCACATCACTGCTCTTCTCTCTCAGGGCAGGACAGACATCAACTTCTCTTCCATTTCTGCCACTATTTAGAAAGTCACCCGGCTCATGTCTGAACCTGCAAAGTGCCAGATCTTTCAACCAAAGAGATGCAGAATTTAGAGGAAACATGCACACAGTGATGACCACACACAGCAAAATCCTGGTTTCATTTCAGGCCCACTCACTATTCTGGGTTTCTCTTGCCAAAGCCCAGAGCAGTGAGCACCCTCAGAACCAACATCTGCAGCTCTGATGGGACACTCTGGGAAGTCACACACCCCTGTGTCACTTCTGTGACTCACGGAAAGCCAAAGCCAATTCCACAAAAATTCATTCCCAGGAAGTGTCTGTGGTGACATCCGAGCTGCAGGGTTTGATTTGTGTCCCCCATGATCACTTTGCTATTTACAATTGCACAAGGTGGCCCTGGAGCCAGGGCTGTTCATTGCACATTCATCCCACTCCTTCCCTTCCCCTCTATCCCCTGGTAAAGGACACCTGAGTTCAGGGCTGCATTATTCTACATCATGCTGCTGACACCTTTGGAGCTGAAACAGCATCACAATGATGTCACAGGGCACAACTCAGACCTGGTGACTCATCCATTTCCGTGCACTCCCAGCCCACTCCTGTAAAATGACCTATTTGTCTTTATTAATCTTATTTTCTGTTTGGTGCCTGAAGAGAAATCTCCTTCTTTCACAACTGTGCCGCAGGAAATACTCCATTAATTTCATTTGGTTGCTCTCATGGACTTCGGTGTAGGATAAAAAAAGTCAAAAAAGATGGACAGCAAGAAGAAAGAAGTTGTGAATACCCAGGGAAGCTGTGGCTGCCCCATCCCTGGGAGTGTCCCAGGCCACACTGGCAGGGCTTGGATCAGCCTGACATAGTGGAAGCTGTCCCTGCCCACGGCATTTCCAGGATTCTCTGAAGAGCGAAGATGCCCAGGAGTTCCTGGACAGGTAAGAGTCAGCCTAGTGACACCTGCAGCGCTCATCCACACACCCAGGGCTGTGTCTGGCACTGCAATTCCCAACCACAATTCCCTGGTTGTACAGCCTAAGTGATCACCTTCATCCTTCAATGAAGTTATATTGAATACAGCAAACAATCAAAGCTGATTTAGTTCTTCATGGAAATATGGAGGTATTGGAGCTTTCGAATAGAGGGGATTTGATCTCTCATTCTCCGAGCAAATTGCTAAAACCAAGATCATGCCAGCTGAAACCTGGGCACAGCCCTGGGGCAGGTCACAGAGCTGGTACAGACCGCTGCAGCTGCCAACACATAATATGCTAAATGAACATTTCTGAACAAGAGATGGCAAGGGGAAAAGTCTGGAAGTGAAGCACCCAGAAGGGAGGGGCAGGAGAAAAGGCCATTCACAGATGTCTGGTGAATCCCAGATCCCCAGAAGAGGTCTGTGGTGTCTCAGAAACACGAGCCCATCAGGTTTGACTGTGCCCAGTCCCAATCTGTGGCAGAGCCTTCTGTGGTTCAACAGTGTCTCAGAGTCACAGCACACAGGGCTGGGAGAGGCTGTCTGGTGGCATTTCCCCTCATCCCCTGCCACAAACCAAGACAATCCCATTGCAGTCAGTTCAGACTTTTGGACCAAAATACCTAGTGAAAGAGATCTTAAAGATACCCTTCTCTCTTTCATTATTGGAAGTTCCCCTAAGTATCCGTTCATAATTACCTATTCATAATACATCCTTTGCCACAACTCCACCCCTTTCTTTCTCATTCCAAACTTGAATGACAAGGTACTTTTTCATCTCTGCAGCTGCCTTTAGTCCAATTAGAAGTGGCATCACAGCTCCCTTCATCACCTCCTTGCTTATTTCCTTCAAAGATCATGTTTTCTAGACAGATGGATCTCTCCGACTCTGCACCTCCAAACCCATCCACCTCCTTCCTGAGCAGAGCCAACACATCCAGACTTAGGTGTCTAGGGAAGCCTGAGATGTGTTGAGTGGAGCAGGCAGGAGCGTCCCACCTCCTGAAGGGTGTCTGTACTTGCCCACCCCACTGGGGACTCCTCTGCTGTGCCCCCGACGACCCTGACCCTGGGATAGTTTCTGGCAGTGCTGAGTGTTTCCTACCCTGTCCCTGGGGCAGCTGATTTTTCCTCTTGATTGGAATCATGATACATGACATCCATCACTGCTCACCTGAGCATAAGGCCTGTTTTGCTGCCATGAAAGGATACTAAATTAATTTTATGTGATTTGTTCTTGACAAATCAAACCTGGCTGCAATTCCCCAACTCATTATCTCCCAGGTGTTCATGAGCAGTTTGCCTGATACATCCTCATTCTTTTTCCAGGTATTTCCGGCAGCTGGCTGGGCAACAGATCCCATTTCATAATTTGATTTTATTAAAAAAATGGGCCTTGCATTTATTCTTCACAGACCTCCAAATTTTCCCCCATTCTCCACACACATCCAAAGACAAAAGCCAAGTGTTCTGAGATTGATTCAGCCTCTTCTAAGCACCACACAGAGACTGCTGGCAGGCCCAGGCAATTTGAGATCCTCTAATGGACCAAAGTGCTTTCTCCCTTCTCCCTCTGCTGCACAATAAATTCTGGCTCCTTTGTCACCAGAAATGTTTGTTAACAGAGATGTTTGATGTTTGTGTCATTGTCATCAACTGTTAGTGAAGGCTGAAACAACAACAGGAGAAATTCCTTTGCCTTGGGCACCATCATCACTCCAGATTTCTTCACTTCCTGGGAGTAGCAGTGGACCAGGGAAAAGTCGCTTTTTTCTTTTTCTCAGGGCTTATTTAATTATAGAATTTTTCCTCATTAATCTTTATCTCCCTCACTAGTGCCTTGTAAAATCCCAAGTGCACACAAAGAGAACAAGACATGGTCCAAGTGGAAGCTGCGGCCCCACCCATCCTCAGTTCATTCTGGGTGTCGCATCTCCATCACTGCTTTATCCACCTCTCAGCTCCAAACTGGACACGTGGCTGTGCCCTTTTCCCATGGGATACAGAGATCAAACCCCCTTTCCCCATGGTCCCACTGCTGACACAGCACGTCCCTGAAGCATTGCCTTGGGCAGGGCTCATCCGCAGCACCTTTAGGACTAGTTTTGTTCCCACGCAGAGAATGCACGTGATCAGGGGCCATCCCTTGGTCCTTATAAAGCCTGACCTGCACATGAGGGATGTTCTTCTGTGAACAGAGACTTAACCCAGCAGAGCTGGAGCAGCACCAGTTCCAGGGGAAATGCCTCACAAGGCTTGGCATTGGAGGGACAGCTCCGATCTCTGCTCTGTGTGAGGAGTGACAATCCCAAGGGAACAGCTGGAGCTGGGTCAGGGGCTGGGTGTCAGATAAATGTTCTTCCCCCTGAGTATGGTCAGGCACTGACCAGGCTCCCCAGAACAGTGGGCTCAGCCCCAAGGCTGCCAGAGCTGCAAGAGTGTTTGGATGATGCTCTGAGGCACAGGGTGGGACTCCTGGAAATAGTCCTGTGCAGGGCCAGGAGTTGGACCTGATGATCCTTGTGGGTCCCTTCCAACCCAGGGGAAGCTATTCTAGGATTTTGAGAACTAGAACAGGTTAACAGGCATGGGCTTCAGTTCATTTTGCAGTAAACCAGAAGGATTCCCTGGAGGTTTGACTTGAATGTAAAAATAAACTAACGCACCATTTCCACACAAAGGTGGTGGCAGGGCATGTGTGAGATCCATGGGGCACGTCAGGACTCCCTGCCCCTGCTGACTGTCCCTAAGCTTGGGGAGTTTCTGAACTCACCAGGCATGGGGAGCTTTTCCCTCCCTGCAGAGACGTGGATACAGCCTTTCACAAGGTTTCTGGGCTCTGTGACACTTCTATTAATCACCACCATAGTCAATTATTTATTGGCCAACTCAGTTGTTCTCTGTCATGGGCTGAACTAGAGCAGCTTTTGCTTCCAGACAGGCTGTCATGTATGTGGCTGTCCTTGGAGCTCATCCCCAGCCTTACTGGCTGACGGAAGAGATTGAGGGCATTTGTCACACCACTACAGTCCAGAGCTGCTCTTGTTGTCCCTGCAGCACTCCCAGAAAAGAGGGCAAAAGGTGGCTTTTGCTATGGGTTTAAAAGGCATTGACTAGTTTTATTCCTGGCAGGGCAGGGGATGGAATAATAGGAAAGAGGAGCAATCAATCCCAGACCATTAAATAATGGCACTTTAATGGGACCGTTACATCAATTAATTCTAAAAGAACCATTCAGTTTTAGGGTCATGTCTTGTCCTGGGTTTGAGCCTGGATTTCTGCTTTCTCCTCTGCCACCCTGAAGGATAAAGATTCCCCCCAGTGCTGGCTGGGATGGGACATGGCAAAGTACAGAAAAGGACCCTCCACTGCTGTGCAGGTTGAGTGCCCTGGGGGTGGCCAGGAGGTGGTGGTCACCACCAGCCTGGGCTGATCACTGAGCACATATTGTGCATGCCTTTGTTATTCATCTCTGAGGTCCCGCTGGTCCCATCCACTCTTAATGAATTCACGATGATGATGATATGGTCATTAAAGATGGTGATTCTCTCGGGGCTCCTGTGTTTAAATTATAAGAGTAAAACATTAAACAGAAGTTCTGAGCCCTTGCAGAGCCACCGGCTTTTCATGATTCTTAATTAATCCAGGGTGTCATTAACCAGAAGCAGCAACACCAGTGGCTGCTCCTCTTACTGGTGCACTGGGAATCTGGGTGTGGATTGGGATGGTGCACCCCCAGACTAGGAGCAGATCATGCTCTCTGTGATTCCTCTCTGCCTTGCGGACCTCAGGCATTAACCAGCCCTGCTGGTCATGTCCTAACCTTTTAGGAAGAGCATCCCCACCTGGCATCCCTGGGAGAAGGTGTCCCTCAGCAAGGGTTTCGTTGCTGTGAAACCCTCAGCTCTGGACTACTGAGACATCACAGAAATATGGAATCACAGAAGAACCTGAGCTGGAAGGGACCCACAAGGATCATTGAGTCCAACTTCTGCCCCTGCACAGGACACCCCAAGAAACAGACCCTGGGCCTGAGAGCATTGTCCAAATGTAAGGTCCTCTCCTTATATCCTTAAGTCTTTTTTCTGCCATCACAACACCCATCCAAACTGTGGAGAACCTTCCTGGCTGTCAGGGCAATGGAGATGGTTCAGGGCCTGGAGGGTAAGAGTGTGAGGAGTGGCTGAGGGCACCTGGGGTGTCCAGCTGGAGAAGAGGAGACTGAGAGGAGACATTGCAGGGACAACTTCCTGGGAGGGGCAGGCACTGATCTCTGTTCTGTGGGGACCAGAGACAGCACCCAGGGAATGGCTGGAGTTGTGTCAGAGCAGGCTTAGGGTGGATCTCAGGGAAAGGTTCTTCCCCCAGAGGGTGGTGGGCACTGCCCAGGCTCCCCAGGGCAGTGGGCACAGCCCCAAGGCTGCCAGAGCTGCAGGAATGTTTGGATGATGCTCTGGGGCACAGGGGGTGACTCTTGGGGATGGTCCTGTGCATGGCCAGGGGTTGAACTGGATGATCCTTGTGGGTCCCTGCAGTTCAGCATATCCTGTGACTCTGTGACTGTGAATCTCTTTGTGTGGAGTAGGACATATGGTCTTTTTCTCTCCATGCTCCACATCCCTCTTTTCATTGGCTCGTGGGGGATATCCACGTGAATACCGTATGGAATTCCATCAGTCCTTTGGTCCTGTCGGGTTCTAAAGCAGGATTTCTCCAGCCCCTACTCGACTGGACACAGCCCCACACAAGGAGTGCCCTGCAGCTCCCCAGCGGCCCCAGACACAGCCTGACCCCTCCCTGCTCGGGGCAAGGCTGCTGTGCTGCAGGAATGTGATAAACATATCTTGCAAACCCCATGTCCCTCAGGACTCCTGCATCCTAATCTCACTTACGGATCTTTTTATCTCCTCATCTGTAATATTTATGTCTGACCTTTGCCACTCAGCCTTGTGTGCATGAACTATTGAAGAAGAGAGATGGAAGATTGTGCAGTCCTTGTGGGCCAGGGAGGGAACAGTGCTGCAGGAAAGGCTACCAAAGTCCTATTGATTGTCCGGGATCTTCTTGGGTTTGCCCTGGCCTCATTGCTCTCTGAGAGAACTAATGGTCTCTTTCTTTTGCTCCAGGGTTATGAACTTCTCTTGTTGACAGGCTTCTGCCTCACCAGGATGCATTCGTGGGCCCTTTGCTGGGTTTAAATGAGGCACGTTCCTTTTCTGTGCAAGCCCTTTTCATTTGCTGCTCAGTATTTAGAACACAGTGTTACTGTGCAGTGCACAAACAGCACTTTTTGCCCTTTTCATCTTATTCCCACTCTCCTCCTTTGCCTGCCAGATCCACAACTGTGCAAGCAAAGCACCTCTGCCCTGTTATGGCACTGTCAGCAGCACTCACGGGGACTCAAAGCTTCCATGGATGTGCAAGTTTATGCCTTCTGCGAAACAAAATAGCCCTTGGTGGAAATGGTTCAGCTGCCTTTTGTTTGGCATGTAGATCCTGACCCTCTGCTCAGGTCTGGATGGCACATCTGGAGTGTTGGAGCCAGCTCTGGCTCCCCAGGACAGCAAGGACATGGAGCTTCTGAAGCGGGTCCAGTGGAGGTTGATAAAGACACTGAAGGGACTGGAGCATCTCTGGGAGCAGCAGGGGCTGGTCAGCCTCCAGAGCACACACTGAGGGGGGACCTGCCCATGTCCATCAGTGCCTGCAGGGNCAAACTGTTAAAATGACTGCCTGGGAGGAAAAAAGCACAGTGGATTCCCCCCAAGTGACCTTTGTGGTGACAGTCACTACATAAAGACAGCTCACAAATACTCTTGTGCAGGAATAACCTGAAGGAGAAATGAGGAAGCCCACCTGGACCCAAATCCTTCCTTACTGTGTCTCTTTCTTACAAGAAGAGGAAAGAAGGGCAGAACAGAAACATCCCAGTCATTGTGCATTGGTTTGGCTTCAGTCTTGCTTGTCTTGGCCCCGTTTGTTGATTTAAAAGGGGCCCAGTGTTGTCCATGTTCCAGGAGGCCTGTTAACTGAAGCTCTTCATGGACACAGGGGATGGAGCATGCCTGGGTAGCACCAAATCACAGTCCATAACCTCCCAGATTGTCCCACCTTGCAAATAAGAGGAGTCTTAAGAACACAGGTCCTTTGGAGGCTCAAGTGATGAGTCCATGTCTTGCAGGGGCAGGTGTGGCCCTTGTAGTGCAGTTGCAATTTGGGATTCAGAAGTTGGTCCCTGCTCCCTGTTTTCCAGTGTGCGGAAGAGATGAAGGCTGGGAATCACCCACAGTGGCACCGGACCATGGACTGGTTTGGGTTGGAAGGGACATTAAAGCCCATCCAGTCTCACCCCCTGCCATGGGCAGGGACACCTTCTACTAGCCCAGGTTGCTCCGAGACCTGTCCAACCTGGCCTGGGACACTTAAAGGCATCCCTGATGTTGGAAACGTGTCCAGCTGCAGGAGAGACATTAGAGGAAACCTGTCTAATCCAAAGCTTTCTTCTCTGAGGATCTCAAGTAGGCGTGGAATAAAAATGAAGAGACCAATCTGATCTGTACCCTTCAACCCAGGAGCCTTGGATGGCTCCCATCTACCTTTGGCAAAGTCCCCATGGCAATGCTTTGCCAGTCCCACCATGCCCCAATTCACATCAGGGCAGTATTTGCTCAAGGTCCTGTCCTACTGCTGGAACCCAGAGATTTTCTCCATGTTAGCAAGTTCCATGCTCTATTTTTCATATCAAAATAATCCTTTGGTGTCTTTTCAGCACAATTTAATTTCTCCTGGAAATAATCAGCTTTCCAAAGGGAAAAAAAAAGAAAAGAGATTACTTTTGTGATGAAAACATGAATGACAGAAAACTCAAATACTTTGCCCAAGAACCAAAATGTATTTTCTTGCTGTCTAAACAGCCCTAACATCTAAAAAGGAGGTAGTTTTTCCTCCTTCCACTCTTATTGCAATAAAATGCTGTGAAAGGCTGGTGCTGCTTCCTCCCCTGCCCAGTTCAGACTGAGGGGCCAAGGACAGGTCCTGCTCCCTTTTCTGGCTGGGGAGGATGTTCCCAAGTGGAAATGAGGGCTTTAGTTTGGAGGCCCATACAAGCAGAGTAAGTGGGACAAGTGCAGTTCCTCCTCCTGTGGCAGCTCTGCTTGGGAAAGTACAGTTTGTCCAGAGAGAGTTTGGATTCTGAGCACTTACAAGTGCCTCTGGTTATGATTTTCTTGTGGAAAGTGATCTCTCTTTTGTAAACACATCTAGAAACTTGGAAAATAAATTGATTCAATTGCAAACTCTCCTCCCCTTCCCCCCCCATTCTCTGAGAAGTTGCATGTCGGTTTTCTCAGAAATGCTGAAAAAAGCTGAAGAATATTCTAATTTTGCCAAAACTGCTGGAGTATTTTTGTGTTTGAAAAAGCTCCGACAAACTCTGCAGACCATGTGTGGTTGTGTGTGGCCTCCAGCAGACCTGGGCTGGCATGATTTTCCTTTGCTCCTGTTGTCCCAAGATGCAGGAGCCATCGACCCGAGGTTCTGACACCTTTGCCCCGAGCTTGCAGGAGCAGCCAGGGTTCAGCATTTGATTTGCAGTAAGACGGCTCCCAGGATTTGGGGAGCATGCCATGGAAACATTGGAGATAGATGCTATTTGTTATGTTTCTTGTACAGAGGGAAAATTTTTTCCCATCCATTTGCAATCCCAAATCCAAGGATGGTTGTGGGGGACTCCCACTCTCTTAAGCAAGTGCTGGGAGGTGTTTTTGTAGACTTTACACTCCACTTTTGGTGGGAGCTTCATCCAGCCCTTACAAATGCCTCTCCTGACCTTCACCTTCTTAACAGCAATCCAAAAATAAATCCTTCCTTTCCACCTGCCTCTGGCTGTTCCGCTGGAAGAAGCTCTTCTCTCTTGTTGCCTTCACCACTGGGAAAAGGTAAAGCTGAAAAATAGGTATTTCTGGCTGAGCTGCTGATGTGGGGGAGGGGGGGGAGAAATTCAAGCTCTGCTCCTGATTTGCTTCCATGTCTGTCCTTCTGGAGCTGTTTTCCCAGAGCTGTCTGTCCTGCAGAGCCCTCTCCCCTGTGCTCAGCTCTGCCCAGGGCATCAGTGTGGTCAGGTGGCACCAGCTTGGCAGGAGCAGCCCCAGGCCAGGGGAATAATGCAAATATTACTAATAATAATGCTAATGGGATCATTTGAATTGCTCTGTGCCTTTCATGGATGACATCAAAAGGCTCAACACGAACTTCAGAACTGATCTGGGAATTTTAGTGGCAAACAAGAGGTGAAAAAAACACCTCAAACAAAACCAAATAAAATGAGACTACCAAAAATCCCCAACAAACCCAAACCAGCCTTACATGCCTTCCCCCTGGCTGCCTCCTCCTCAGCAACTTTAAGGGCACTTGAGGTGTTCAGCTGGAGAAGAGGAGACTGAGGGGAGAGCTCATTGCAGGTCCAACTCCCTGGGGAGGGGCAGAGGAGGGGCAGGCACTGATCTCTGCTCTGGGGGGACCAGGGACAGCACCCAGGGAAGGGCTGGAGCTGTGTCAGGGCAGGCTCAGGTTGGATCTCAGGGAAAGGTTCTTCCCCCAGAGGGTGGTGGGCACTGCCCAGGCTCCCCAGGGCAGTGGGCACAGCCCTAAGGCTGCCAGAGCTGCAGGAGGGTTTGGATGATGCTCTGGGGCACAGGGTGTGACTCTTGGGGATGGATCTGTGCATGGCCAGGAGTTGGTGACGCTGATCCTTGTGGGTCCCTTATAGCTCAGCAAATTCTGTGATTCTGTGATTTTGAGAAATAGGATCATCTCCCAGCACACACCCCCTCATAACCAACTCCCTGTCCCACCACTGGCAGGAGCCTCAGTACCCAGGAGGGTGAGAGGGCCAAGGCTCCAGCTCCTTCTCATCTCCAATTCATTCCCTTTAACAGGACAGGGGTCCTGCCCTCTTCTTTCCATCTGCAAGGATCATCTGCCTTTGTTCATGGTGTGCTCTGCACATCCTGGGATTTGCAGTGGCCCATATTTGATATCCTCTCTGTCATGCCCCCGCTCAGGATGCCCCTTGGTCAGAGATTTCCCAATGCCTTGTACTTGCCCTGCAATTTCCAGGCAGGGGGATGCCTTGACATGTTCTTCTCTACCTACTGAGAGGTCTGTGAACAGAATGGATGTCAGTGGACCTGCCAGGAGAAGAGCAAGGTGGACAATTCCTGTCACATAGAATCCTAGAATATCCTGAGCTGGAAGGGACCCACAAGGGTCCAACTCCTGGACATGCACAGGACCATCCCCAAGAGTCACCTCCTGTGCCCCAGAGGATCATCCAAAGATTCCTGGAGCTCTGGCAGCCTTGGGGCTGTGCCCACTGCCCTGGGGAGCCTCATCAGTGCCCAACCACCTTTCGGCGGAAGGTCCTTTTCCTGAGATCCACTCTGACCGTTCTCTGACACAGCTCCAGCCCTTCCCTGGGTGCTGTCCCTGGTCCCCACAGAGAACTGTCATTCCTGCTCACATCCTTGCCTGGTTGTGTAAACCTCTTCATTTATGGCTAACACATCCCTTGCTGTCCATATGCTTTAGATGTCCCCAAATCCTCCTGTCCCAGCACCCCTCAGATACGAGGTGAGGACCAAGACCCTTCAAAGCAATGGTTCAAAAAATTTCAAATATAGCGAAGAAGTGACTTTGGAAGAACTTTGCTGGAATTATTAATCATGAAGTGCAGCAACTGTCTTCAAATAATGTAATACAAATATTTAATGAAAAAATTTGTATAGTTTTAACTTAATGGAAAAAACATGAATTTTTATGCAGAGGTTCCCTTACTACTGGGATTGTTCCACCTGGAGAAGAGAAGGCTCCAGGGAGACCTTATTGCAACATTCCAGTGCCTAAAGGGGCTCCAAGAGAGCTGTAACGGGACTTGAGACAAGGGCCTGGTGTACAGGAAAAGGGGGAATGGCTTCAAATGAACAGAGGGCAGGGTTAGATGGGATATTGGGAAGGGATTCTTCCCTGTGAAGGTGGGCAGGCCCTGGCACAGGCTGGGCAGAGAAGCTGTGGTTGCCTCATCCCTGGAAGTGTCCAAGGCCAGGTTGGACGGGGCTTGGAGCAACCTGGGCTGGTGGAAGGTGTCCCTGTCCATGGCATGGAGTAGGACTGGATGGGCTTTGAAAGGTCCCTTCTAATTCAAACTATTCCGTAATTCTATTTCCATTTCCACAAGCACTGATGGCAGTCTTGACAAGGAGCAAATGGAAGCCTCCAGGGAAGGTTTGCCCATGTTTCTCCCATGAGGATAAGCAGCTGTTGCCACCTGCATTGATGATCTTGGCTAACCTTCAGCCCTCTCCTCTCTGTCCCTCCCCCCGCCACCGCCTGGGCAAAGAACTTAAGCACCAGCACCCAAAAGGTCTCCATTCCCACCACTGCTTGCCAGCATTCCAGTTCTGCAGAAGAAACATCTCTTGCCATGCAGAAACAGCTCCGAGTGATTTCCCCTTCTGCCAAGGAGATGTGCATGCATGCACAGGAGGGTTGAGGAGCCATGAGCTGGGGGGTCCCCCAACCCCAGCAGGGCTCCAATGGCAAATCTGGTGTTCTAAAGACATTCCTGCCTAATGGTGTTTGGTGCCTGGAGGTGGGAAAGGGTTTTTGGGAAAGCAAACACTCGGGGTGCTTTGTGCCCTCCTTTGGAGGGGAACGATATGATCCTAAAGCTCAGCTTCCCCATCTGTTTGGCTGTGCACTGGTTAAGGGCAGAGCAGCACAGTCATATCAGCTATGCTGTATAAAAGTGATTTATGAATTTATCCACTTCTTAACTTTCCATGTGCTGTCACATTTTTATTTTATATGCAAATAAAAATATATTGGTGAGGAATGAAGTGCAATAGCTCCAGAATGGATGAAAACAATTTCACCAGCAGAGAATGAAGTGCAGGGGCTCAGCTGCGTGTGGGAATCCTTGGTCTCCTGTTAGTCAATGGGGGAATGAATCCTTTACTCTAACTAAATAAATAAAGAGCCCAACTGCTTTGGAGAGAATAACATGTTGTATGTCAAAATATATTTGAATGGGCGCATGCCAGCACCAGGCTATAAAACTGCTTTTGTGCTTGAAGCTTCACATTTCCCTGGTCCTAAGAAAAGCTCCTTAAACAAGTAAGCAGTGAAAATGAACTGCAAAGAGCTGAATGCGTGGCCGTGCTCCTTAAAGGGGAAGAGTGAGAGCTCAGGGAAGGCTGGTGGAGAGAGGTGGAGTCTGTGGTGGAAATGCTGTGTGGAGATGAGGTAGTGAAACTTGGGCAGGGTTGGTTGTTGGAACTGGATAGGGAACTAAGCCAGACACCAGCAGTGGGGCTGCAGCCCCTCTAAACACATATAAGCTCATTCCCTGGTCCTTGGTTTGGCTATTGAGGAGCAAAGAGGACACTGTGGGATGCCAGAGCCCCCATGGATCGAGCAGGAACGTTCTAGCTGCTGGTGGGGCTCAGACCACCCCGCCCCAAAGGCCTGATGTCTTTTTGAAGATGCAGTTTAGTTCTAGTGACGGAAGAGCAGGGAACCCAAATCCCTGCCAGGCAGGTGGGAAGGCAGAGCCGAGGCTCAGAGTTTGCAGAATAACCACAGGTTTCTTGTTGGCCCAGAGATTAAAGGACTAATTGTGCTCTGGGCAGTGCAAAGGGTTGGCAAGGTGCCTTCTGTTGTGGGACAGCCACTTAAACCTTAACCCAGGCTGAGCTGCAGCACGGAGATCACAACCCAAATAGTTCTTAAAGGGCCTCAAAGCTCCTCCAAGTGATAAGGTAGGAGGCCCAGCTGAACAGCCATGGTTGCTAAATGAAAGAGGGATAGAAATTGGATAATCTCCACCAGATGCTGATGTTTTTCTCCAAGCTCATTCACTTCAGATGAAATCTTTGGAAGGTGGCCAATTCCTCCTCCTCCAGGGAGCATCTGGAGGCAGTGCCAGCAGGACCTTCCCTGTTTTCTTAGGGCCGTTGTGAAACAAACTGTCACTGAAAATGGAAGCAAGGAAAGCTACTTTGGGTGCTTGGGGAGACAAAACACCCCAGATGTGAGAAACGATTCTTGCAGGAAACTGTCACCTCGGAAAGGCTTTTGGATGCTGGGTGACTCCAGGGTGAGATAGATTTGTTCCTGTTTGAAAAGATTTCAAAATAAAGGGAAAAAAATTACAGGATGGAGAGAAAGCTGCAGTTTTTCTTGCTGTGTTTTAACCTATCTCTGAGAACAATCTGATGGATGCAGTCTTTGGGTTTGAGTTTTAGTGTCAGCCCAGTGTCTGTTGATGATTAATGTGGATTTGGACAGATCCAGACTGTCCATCTCTGAGGGGTGGCGGTGTAAAATCCCCCAGGAAAAGTTTTTTCATTCATGTGATCATAATCTGTAAAAACCCCTCCCCAAACCAAACCAAAGCCACAAAATGCAAATTCTAGACCCCAAGACATTCACTTGCAAGTTACTGCAGAGATAAAGATTGGGATTGTGAAATCCCAAAGGTGCCAGAAAAGAAATGACTTTTCAGCATCATCCAACTGACCCTGGGGCTCTGAGCCCTTCCCTGGAGCAGGTTGTGCAGGATCCATCCTTGGAGGTTTTTGAGTCCAAACTGGATAAAGCCCTGACCAAACTCATATTCTCTTGTGGTTTAACTAGCTTGGATGAGGAGGCAGGACCAGGGACCTCCCGAGGGCCCTTCCAGCCTCCATTACCCACTTATCTGTGGATATCCCTCCTTGCAAGGCTGTTGTCTTGGTCTCCTCCAAGCCTTCAGAAATTCACTTTTCTCCAGGTGATCTTGGAATCGCACTCAGCAGCTCAGACCTGCCTGAAACTGTGAGGGCTGAGCTGTGCCAGGTTCAGAACGTGTGAGAATCACAGACTCAGGTAAGTCTTCACTACTTTTCCCTGTTCCAGCAAATCCCAAAGTTTGGCCACTCTAATTGCAGCTGCCAGGGCAGTCCAGCTTTCTGAAAAGACAGAGGTAAAGCATCTAACACTTCGTGTCTTCTCTGGGGAGCCTTCCCTACGCTCATAGGGGCACACAGAAGGATCTCTCAGCACTCCTTGTGTCCCCTGCTGATTGTTCCTCTTCTCCTGCCCTGCCTTTTCTTTTTACACCTATAAATGTTCCTGCTTTTTTTCTTTTTTATGTTTTTTTCCCCAGCTGACCCAGTTTCCAGTCTCTCCACTTGTCACTGAGCACCTTCTCAGCACTGGGATAGTTTGACCCAATCCAGTCAATACAGTTCACTTGTGCTGCTACCACAAGTACCCTTGAATTATTTTCTCCTTATATTATATTTCCCCCAAAAATTTACTTATCAAGTCAGCTTTAAGACCACTATGCTGTCTTGGCCTTTTCCCTGTCTCATCCTCAGAGCATTTATCACATCAGAGCCATTTCTTCACTCCCTCTCCCAAATTCCCTTTGTTTGCAGCTGTTTGATATGAAGTGCAACACCTGCCCCTTAGGATTGACTTCAGTTTCTGAGGATACAACTTGGAACTTTGAAAGAGGAAACACAGAGGACAGCAAATTTTCACCAGCAACATATGAATTGCAAATAATGAATGATGAAAAGCAAATATTTGTTTGGGCACATACTACCCAATTCATGAATGAATAAAAGCAAACAGCCCCTCCCAAAATAGCCAAGCAAACAAAAACCTGCTGACATAAATACTTGCAAATAGCGCAGCAAAGGCTGAGCCAGAGGGGTTTGCAAATGCTGCCAGAAACACTCAAGCAGGTCCAGAGAGACTGGGAACAGCTTTAACACTGGCATTCCTGTCTTTGGATCCATCTTTTCCCACCAGTTACATCCCTCATGCTCCTTTCCAGGAAAATCTTGCCAGTCTCTCTTCTTTCTTGACTCTGTAAAGCAATTCCCCTTCTAGTCCTCAATGCTGAAGTTTATGTAAAAAGGTAGAGAGGCAGAAGGATGAGACAATAAAGAACTTGGGATCCTTCCAACTCAGAAAGTTCTGTGATTTTGTGATTCTGTGATTTTAACTTCAATTTGGGCAAAACTTCACAAGGCTAAACTGGATGCACATGCATTTTTCCAGCAAAAAGTGTAGCTTAATTTGGTCATCACTGAATTCCAGTGGCTAAAATGCCCATTTTTATTTTTCAGCCAAATGGCCGCAGCCAAGGTTCCATCCAGGCAGCAGCACTGAAGGGCCGTTTTCCTTCCCATCACCTTGTTCATTCAGGCTCATCTAAAGGAAGCCCAGACATCCTCACGTTCAAATGCAGAAGGATCAATTCTTAGGCTTTTCTTTCTTCACTTGATTTACAGCCCAGTGAAGTCATTGGGAAAGTGTTGTTTGATGTGACATTTCTAAGCTAGTGCCCACATGGATCACCAAAGCTGGCAGAAGCTCTCTGGGAGATGGAAAGGTACTTGTGGGCATCCAATGTGCTGTCAGGATTTCCAGGGCTGCCTTGGGCAAGTTCAGAGCTCACTTGTAGGGCAAAACATCCCAATCCAAGGAGAAGCGTCCCTGCCTTCAGCCCCAGGACACAGTGGCTGCCACCAGTGCCATGGCTCGGGTCACCCAGTGTGGCATGACCAAGGTGAAACACATCGGGAAGTGCACAGTGACCCTCAGCAAAGCTGGACACTTTGGGATAATCAGGAGATGCCCAAAGGCACGAACAGCTCAAGGTCTCCAGTGGCTTTGGGAAGATCTTTAAACGTCTCCTTCTCGCTTTTATATTTCCCCATTTGCTCTTTACGCAAACCTTAGAGACTTCAAACTGGGAGGAATGTCTAAATGAGATGAGAAGGCTAGAAGATTTAGAAACCATATGAAAAAACCTCAGGATGAGAGTGAACCAGCTCACGTCTCATCTGACCCAGAAGCATCCAAAGACCCCAGAGGCGAACTGAAGATGCCTCTTGGCCTGCAGAATTTGTGCACTCATCAACTTAAAACCCAATCAAAAAAAACTTCAGTGGAAAGTGAGCTTTGCAGTGACAGGATGTAAATTAAAAAAGTAAAGTGTTTTCAGAGAAACTCTGTCATCTCGAGGTGGGAAGAAGAGACTCTCATACCCAGGGTACCAAGCAGAGCCCACGCAGCCCTGGGAAAGGAAATGTTGGAAAACAAGTCCAGAATGTTTGGAGGAACAGAATGGTGATAAGTAATGCAAAATGACAGCTCTTAGAACAACCCCCTCTCCACACTGGCTGCAACTATATGCCCTAATTAAAGAGTATCGGAACTGCTCCCGTGTGCTAATGAAGTTCAGCTCAGAGCACCCGGAGTGTCCATACCAGTCCCAGGGAACAGGGGAGGGGAGTCCTGGGGGGAACGGTGCTTGTCAGGGGGATCCCAGAATCCCAGAATGTGCTGGACTGGAAGAGACCCACAAGGATCATCCAGTCCAACTCCTGGCCATGCACAGGACCACCCCCAGGAGTCACATCCTGTGCCCCAGAGCATCATCCAAACACTCCTGCAGCTCTGGCAGCCTTGGGGCTGTGCCCACTGCCCTGGGGAGCCTGGTCAGTGCCCACCACCCTCTGGGGGAAGAGCCTTTCACTGAGATCCAACCTGAGCCTGCCCTGACACAACTCCAGCCCTTCCCTGGGTGCTGTCCCTGGTCCCCCCAGAGCAGAGATCAGTGCCTGCCCCTCCTCTGCCCCTCCCCAGGGAGTTGGACCTGCAATGAGCTCTCCCCTCAGTCTCCTTTTCTCCAGCTGAACACCCCAAGTGCCCTCAGCTGCTCCTCACACGCTTCCCCTCCAGGCCCTGAACCATCTCTGTTGCCTCCTTTGGCCACTCTGCAATGGCTCAATCTCTCCCTTCCATTGTGTCCCCCCAACCTGCCCCACTGCTGCAGGTGAGGCTGCCCCAGTGCAGAGCAGAGCGGGACAATCCCCTCCCTCTCCCAGCCGGCCCTGCTGGGCCTGATGCCCCCCAGGACAGGGATGTCCCTCCTGGCTCCAGGCACTGCTGACTCGTGGCCAACTGGCCCCTGACCAGGACCCCCAGGGCCCTTTCCTGGCACTGCTTTCCAGCCCTTCATTCCCAGTCTCTCCTTATGCCATAGATGGAGTTCCTGTGCATTCTGGGGAAAAAATTCCCCAGAATTCCCCAGGAAGGATCCCTGCTCAGCCACAGGGCCACACTCCCTGCTTTAGGTCCAGCTCCATGGGTGCAGCCCTGTCTGGGCAGAACATGAGCATTTCCTGTGTCACACTTTGCAGGCAGTAATTAATAAGGTTATTATTTCTTTTGAAGATGAAAAAACTTGGATAAAGAGAGGCTTGGTGTCTCTATTTTCCTGGTAATTTTTGGAATGTATATTTCAGCTGGAAGTCTTCAGCATGGGTAAGGAAAGGCTTAGGGGACATCTTGAAGGCCCTTTCAATGCTTTAAGGGGGGGATGGAGGAGGGTTTTTTTATACGTGCAGATAGTTCCAGGACAAGGGGGAATGACATCCCACTGCCAGGGGGCAGAGTTAGATGGGATATTGGGAAGGAATTTTTCCCTGGGAGGGCGGGCAGGCCCTGGCACAGGTTGGGCAGAGAAGCTGTGGCTGCCCCTGGATCCCTGGAAGTGTCCCAGGCCAGGTTGGACGGGGCTTGGAGCAACCTGGGCTAGTGGAAGGTGTCCCTGCTCTTTTAAGGGTTGGAACAGGATGGGCTTTGAGGTCCTTCCACCCTAAAGCTTTCCACGATTTTATAGTTCTATGATTTCCACTGACCAACCTGTGCAGGGCTATGAGCCTTGTGAATGGCACCTGCGGCACAGGAAGGACAGAATAAACACAGACCACAGCACTGAAAGTTTTCTCACAGTCCTTCCCTCTTGCAAACGCCCCACAAGCAGCTTGGGAAGGAAGGCTCTTCACTGAAACAATCTTCCAGTGTTCTGTGGGTGGCAGTGAAGCAACAATTTTCACTCCTTGAGCCCTTCCTTCCCTGGAGAGGATATTTTTTTGGGAACACATTTAATTCTCAGCAGTCTAAAATTGTCTCGAAATTCCACATTTCACAATGTGAATTGCATCTCACTTTACAGGGGCTTCATTTTAATGCTATTAGTTTATATGATTCCTTGACAGAGCAGTAATAGAGTGGGATAATATGTACGGCTGTCAGAGTCTTACAGAATAACTGAATAAAATCTTTTATCTTCTATAGACTTTACCTAGTTTTATTTCATTTGCAAAACCACTGAGAATTGATTGAAATATCTTATGCATTTTTTTTGAAGAGGAAGGTGTCTCCTGGCCACTGGGATGAGTCAGTGTGAAAAACCATAAAGTGGCCTTTGGTGCCATCACTCGGTCTCAGCTCCTCGCCCTGCAAAAACTGTGGCTGCCCCATCCCTGGAAATGTCCAAGGCATGGTTGGATGGAGCTTGGAGCCACCTGATTTCATGGAAGGTGTCCCTGCTCTTTCAGGGCATGGGACAAGATGATCTTTAAGTTCCCTTCCAACCCAAACCATTCTGGGATTCCATGATGCTAGGAACATTTCTTTCATCCTTCCCTGTAAGTCCTTTCATTTATCTCATTAACTCAGCAGCTTTGGCTTTTCCTCTCCTCCTTTTCTGAGTTCTTTCTTTATATTGTGAGAATGAACCTTTTTGTTTCACCAGGTTCACAAGGGGCTGGTCCAAAGCCCCTTGCTGAGGGCAAACTCTGAATGCTGCCCCAGGAACACAACACGGGAATCACAGCTTGCTTGGAACAACCTGAGCATCTCTCTGCTTTTCCTTTAGGAGTCCATGCAAAGCATTCAGCAGGACATTTGCAGGTCAGCTGGTATGGCCAGTCCCCTTTCCTTTAGGATCAGGACATTGGTGGGTCCACCTGAATTCCTGATGGGAGCTTGGCAGAACTTTCCACAAGGATTTGCTCTCTGCTTGTCACGTCCTAAGGATGGAGCACAAAGTGGCAAGTCCCCATTTTGACTACAGGAGGCCAAACCTGACTGAATAAAGTCCTCCAGGTGCCTCTTACCTGCAATGAAAACCATCACAGTGCCTGTGATACTGGCTGGTGGCAGCAGGGAGAGGTCAAGCAGAGGATGCCCAAAGCTGATGTCAAAGTGGCACCTCCTGGGGTACCATCCTCTAATCCCTGCAAAACTCAGTTACAAGCCAGGATTAAGAAGATGTGTGATAGTTCACTGGGGGAAACTGCATCAAGACAAGCCACATGAAAAAACCCTCCCCCAGATTTATGGAATTTTTTGGTCCCTCTCTATCCACATTGAATTATTTCATCAGAGAGTAATCATGTTTGTCTGCCATGATTTACTGCTCCCAAACTCAGCTTGACTCATACCTTTTCCAAACACACTTTCCTAAATGTATCTTGCAGTTCCCCAGACCCAGCAGTTCCCCCTCACAGGGGTTTGGCACTTGCTGTTCCCAGTAAAACTAGTTACCTGTCGGAACAATGTGCAGTCCCACTGTCACCTGTGGTGCTGAGATTAAACATAATAATCTTTAATGACTCGTTGATTCCTAACTTTGTATCTCGTTTAAAGATGTAGCTCCCAAACCTTTGGGGCTTTACTGCGTTATACTGGGAATATCTTAGTGGATAATATTTGCTGTAATGAAAACAGATGTGAAAAGACATCACTGTTTCACACCCCACTCTTTCAGTAACAAGTAATTTCCTACTTTCCTGCCTCCCAACAACTCTGGTGATTTTCTCTGTGTGAAGATCACTGGATTATGACACTGTTGTAATATATGTTACACTGGTGATAACAACAAGCAGCACTGTGCATCATTAGGCCTGAAAATAATCCCCCCAAAGAGGGGAACACACAATTTGCCAGCAAAGTGTAGAGCAGTGACAGACCCTGATGCTGCTGTGGAATGCAGAGCAAAACCTGACTGTCAGGGTTGGCTGCCACACTAATTACTGTGTCCTTGGCACGTTTCCACGGGGCCATGGCTCATAAATCCATGGTCAGATCCAGCCCCTGCTCCACACTGAATGTTTGTGCAGCTTCAGGTTGTGAGAGAGGAAGGTGGTGATGGAGCACGAGGGGTAATAACTGCACAGCTCCTCAGGCAGGTGTTCAGGACTTGCCTTCATTTATCACATTGGAACCCACCCCTGCTGGTGATACCACCTTAATTATGCCAGTGGCCATCTCTGAAGAGCTTCTGTGACTGTCTGCAGGGTATCTTTGCAGACTTGGCTTTCCAAGAAAACACTGCATTTCCTTCTCACACACACAGCAGCCTCATGTTTGAACATAAAAAGATCCTCGAAGGAAAATTCCCCACTTCTTTGCAGGAGAAGAGACTGGAGGGTGATTCCCAAAGGATGGGTGTCCCCTGGGGATAACCTGAGATGCTGAATTGAGCTGCTCTCATATGATGGTGATTCCCATGGCTCATCTGAATGCAGCTGATTGAGTGTGTACAGGGTGCTTTGGGTCCTCTTATGAAACCTGTAATCCAAGGAGACACTTCAGTCCTGCCGCTGGGTCCCAGAGCCCCCAGGAGCTGCACATTTCCTCCTGATCCATCATGTTCCTAAAGTGTGGCTCCTCTGGGAGGTGGGAACAGGAGCACTGCTCTGCCACTCCTCCCCAAACTATTAGAGATACAACAAGGAGGGTGAAATAAAGATTGTAATTATCCTGGGGATAAATATCCATGTTTTCCAGGGCAGGTAATTTCTGTAATGGCCCAAGGATCCATCCTGCTGCGCTGCTGTGGCCTGGCCAGGTACCCTCAACTCAAGCCCTTGTTTCTAAATAAAAAAGGTTCCCGAATTCGTAAGCAGCTCCAGTAGAAGAGACCAAATCATAGAAACACAGAAATGGAATGGTTTGGGTGGGAAGGGACCTTAAAGCCCATCCAGTGCCATCCCATGGGCAGGGACACCTTCCACTAGCCCAGGTTGTTCCAAACCCTGTTCAACCTGGCCTTGGACACTTCCAGAGGTGGGGCAGCCACAGTTTCTCTGAGCAACCTGTGCCAGGTCCTGCCCACCCTCACAGGGGAGAATATTGCAAAAAACCTGGGCAAAGCCTCTCAGTGCAGGCACATGCATCATTTACTTCTGACATTAATTAGCCTTGACTAAGACATGAATGATATTCTTACTTTAGGAGGAATTTTACCAGAGAAAGGCTACTTATGACATGTTTCTGGAGTGAATCAATCACTTTAATTAACTCAGCCAATATCTTTGGAAAAAATCCCAAAGGCATTTTCAAGAGCAAAACCCATCATGGATCCCAAAGACCTTGGTTTTTCCCCATGTCTGTGTTGGAAACCACCCCTTCTCTTTGCACCTTGGCCTCCCTGCCCCCCCTCACTCTCATGACAAGATGGTTCATGACAATAATTTCTATTGTTTTGTTGCAGTCTTGGGTATCTTTACACTTCCCTTTGTTCTCCCAGCTGGGGCAATGGAGTGTTTGTGCAGCCAGGTTTTGGTAGCAGAGGGGCAACAGGGCTGATTTCTGTGAGAAGCTGCTAGAAGCTTCCCCCATGTCCATGGAGGCAATTCCATCTACTCCAGGATGGATGCTGTGACCCCATGGGAGTCCTGTCCTGGGGCAGGGTCTGGGCAGGGACTTGCTGGGCAGAGGACTCCACACTGGAGTGGGTTGGCTGGAGCAACCTACGGACCACGTTAGGGCCGTGCCTGAAGGACTGACCCCAAGGAAGAGTGACCCACTTTGCAGCAGTTTGTGAAGGACTGTCCCCGTGGGCGGACCCACACTGGGCCAGTTTGTGGAGAATTCTTGCCTCTGGGATGGACTGACATCAGAGAAGTTCACGGAGAGCTGTTGCATGTGGGATGGACTCGAGTTGGAGAAGCTCATGAAGGACTGGATCCTGATGGAGGGACCCCACAGTGAAGCTTGGGAAGGACTCCTCTCTCAGAACAGCACCAGGAGCAACCTGGGATGAACTGACTGTGACCTCCATTCCCATCTATCTGCGACAGTGGAGGGAGGAGGCAGAGCCTGGGAAGGAGGGAAGGGTGGAGGGAGTTTTATTTTACTTTTCATTCTCCTTCTCTGATTCTGCTAGCAGTAAATTTAATTCCTATCCCCACTGCCAGCCTGCTTTGCTGGTATGGTGCTCAGTGAGTGCTGTGCCCAGCCCTTATCTCAGCTCAGGAACCTGTGTTGGATTTTCGCCCCTCTGCCCAGCTGTAGAGGGCAGTTCTAGAGAGGCTTTGGCGGGTGCTTGGTGGCCAGCCAGGACAGCAAACAGGAGCTCACTTGCTCTGCATCCATCTGCTCTGCATCCTTTCCCTTCCCTTGTTCCTGTATGACTGTAGCACACTCATCTCCATAGCAACTTGGGAAATGGCTTCATCTCCATGTGAAGAACTGGACAGAAGGACCACGAGCATCCCTGGAAGGCTCACCAGGCATAGAATCATGGAATCATTAAGAGTGGGAAGACCCATCCAAGATCATCAAGTCTAACCTTTGACCAATGTCCAGTAAAGCATGTCCCCAAATTGCGGCATCTACTCATTTCCTGGACACCCCCAGGGATGGTGACCCCACCAACAGCCCTGGATAGCCTGTGCCAGTGCCTGGCCACACTTTCCATGCAGGAAGTTTTCCTAATATCCAAAGTGAACCACCCCAACACACCTTGAGGCCATTTCCCTGAGAAATGGGGAAATCCTGGTTGCTACATCAAGGTTTTTCAGAGGTTTGTGGCTGGGTGTCTGAAGCCAGCATAAGATCTCCCAGGAGCAGGACTTTATGTGGAAGTTTCCTCCTGGAGGGAACCTAGAGGAGATGAGGAAAGGAAGGAGCACGAGGAACATCCTGAGGGAGCGTTCCACTCAAGTTAGCTATGAGGAGACTTTTATTTCAGGGACTGAAGAGGAGGAGATGACAAAAAAAAGAAAACAAACCCCAGGAAAACCACCAACTGATTTGCCCAGCCTGGATGAGTCACTTTAAGCAGTGCTTGTCTGCAAAGTTCCTGCAGCTTCCAGGGGCACCTTCATGGGTTTGTGGAGCAGGACCTGGAGACTCCCAGTTTCCAAGGTGACCGAGGCAAAAGCCAAAAGCTGCATTCTTGATTGTCCCAGGACATGGGACCAGCCAGCCTTACTCAGCCCACCTCTCCCTGCTCCTGCCTCCAGAGTCCCTTGCAGCTGTGTCTGCTGTCCCAGGGGATAGGAGGGGGAGCTCTTGCACACAGAGCTGTCAAAAGGAATCTCTGAATCCACAGGGAAGGGATCCCCATCTTTCAGAGCTGTCCTGTATCTCAGACCTCATCTCGCCCTCCATGCTGCAGCTGGAAGATGTTCCAGTCTCAGTTCTGGTTCAGGAGGTACCAGGATGGCAAAAAGCGGTGTTAGGAAGAGAGGAACACCCCATGAGCTTTCCTAAACCTCCTTTCTCAACCTCTCCTCAAAAAACACACCCCAGTGAGGTTGACTTATGCAAGCAGTGCCCTGGTGTACAGCCTGTCTCCTCTTGGGGTGGGGACACCAAAATCTAAATGCACTGGGGAGGAGAGAGTACCCTCTCAAGGAGAAACCCCCCCAGACTGTTTCCATGCAGGTTTTCTTGAGCAGAAATGGAAATAAGGGAGACAACAACACATCAATGACCCTCCTGTGTCCTTAACTCATCCATCAGGGGACCTGTCCTTTCCTGACGGCAGTAATTTATCGTTCCCCTGTTTTTCAGGTTTCTTTGTCTTTTGCTCTGTCTGAGGCATCTGCTGGTTTGGCGTCCAGCTTCATTTGTGGGCGTTGCTGTGGCCCCAGCCCAGCTCAGCCCAGCCAAGTCCTGGGATATTTGGTTTGGGGCACCTCAGGTCTGTTCTGGTTGAGCATCGGTGTTTTCCTCTGGGCTGATCAATTGAGGCTCCCTGTGGAGTCCATACAGGCAGTGCAGATTAGGTACAATTAATTCCAATTAAAATGTTTGCCTGCACTTGATCTAATAAATCACAGTGCAACAGCTCTCCTTTTTCTCCACTGGGGCAATGGAGAACAGGACATTCTGGGTGACTCCACATTAAAGCTTCCCAGTTGACTCTTTTCTATTTGACCACGGTTTGTAGAGGCAGGAAAAACACCTCTTTCTTCTGTCTAAGGATTTAGTGAACACGTGTCTCAACAGTTCTCCACTGAAAGGACTGGAGCAAGAATTCGTTTGAAATTAGAAGTTGGGAAGAGTTGAAAAAATACCCCTAAAGATAAATCGGTTGGAAGAGGGAAGAGAGAGAAAACGCAAAGACATCGAGCTTGTACTGTGTGAACAGGTGTGTTTGCAGAAAAATAGGCCAAGCACAGCAGAGAAACAGCTTGAGGAGCTTTAAATGAAAAGGTGAGGGTGTGTGGCAAGTGAGAGGAGCCAGATGGCAACAGGGAGAGCGAAGATCAGTCTGAGTCTCCGCAGAGAGGCAGAAACAGCTGGAAGGCAGCAGGGCCATGGCCAGGCTCCAGCTGGAAACCCTGCTCTGAACTGGGCATCTTCTGAGCAGGGAGATGTGGGCAAAGGGGAGAGGGTTCAGGGAAGAGCAGAATCCGTGGCCTGAAATGGGGAGAAATGAGGGAAATCAATGGCTCGGAGCACAGAGCCGGCAGGGCTGGGCCAGGAGGGGAGAAATGGAGCCCCAAGAAAGGGTTGCTGGGGGCTGATTCAGGCGTGAGGGCGAGGTTGTTGGGGTGTCTGTGCAGGGCCAGGAGTTGGAGTCCATGATCCTCCCAGGTCTGGATATTCTGTGATTCTGTGATACACAGGTGAGTCCAGAATATGCACAGGAAAAAAGAAGCACTTTTTTGCTAAGGAAAAATGAACAGAATTGTTTCAGTGTGATTAGAGCTGTGCCTGGAGCTCCATTTATTCCCCATTTCCCTGGGAAAGGGGGAGGGAAGCAAACACCATGCAGAGCTCCCAGCAAGGTGGTGCCAGTCATTTCTGAGAGAGGGGCAGATCCTTCCATCATCTTGGTCACACTCCCACATTTTTTCCCTACACCGGGCATGTGTAGGATGATGGCTGAGGGAGCAATCAGGCTGTGTTTTCCCTGTCTGACTCCTCTCCTCTCTCCTGGCAGGGAGAGGAAGGCCAGATTGGCCCAGCAGGGCTGAACAGCAGCGAGGGACCCAAGGTCAGCGCTGGTTTGCTGTTGGGTCTCCTGGTTTCCCATGGTTTCCCCCATCCTTGCATGGAGAACAGGGATGGGGCTGCCCTACCCAGGGCAACCATCCTTGGGGAGGGTTCCCAGCCTCCTGGCCCCCACTGTGTGCATGGCAGAGGCTGGATGAGCCCCCTCAGTGTCCCAGGGTGAAGGGGCTGGGGGAGAGGTTGCCTAAAATGTCTGTGTTTCCATTTGTGTGATTTTTGGGGAGGGCAAGGACCTGATGGCCCAAAGGGAAGCCCAGGACCACGGGGAGCCCGGGTAACTAATGGGGTGCTGGCGCTTGTGGCTGGATCTTGGAGCATCTTTGACTATGGGCAGCAGGGTGGGATGCTGGTGGCACACACAGACCCATCAGGAGATAAACTAAGGACTCTCCAGCACTGGATGCTGCAGAGGCTAAAAGTCAGTGGGAATGTTCAAGAAATAAGCCAAGTCAGGGATGAAAGAGCCATTCCAAGCATTCACTGGATACAAGGACACTCCTTCCAGAAGGTCCCTGTGCTGCAAATGCCCAGAGCCCCCAAGGCCACACCGGGGAGGTCTCTGTCACAGGGGGAGTGGAAGCGTCAACAAAGTCTATTCGAGAAGCTCCCATTGAGTGACAAGGGGAGAAAGGACCCCTTTGCTTTCTAAACTCTGCTCAGAGAAGAGTCCTGGGGCAGCTGGATCCAATCCCAGTCCCAGACTCTGCCAAGGGTTTAAGTGTGAGGAATTCCAGAGGTGGGATTGAACCTTTGCACAACTTTGTCCTGCAGGAGTAAGGATGGCAAACCAGACATATTTATATCAAATAAATGATTTAGGATGATAATGATAAGACATTAAGTCTTAATTACAATTATTTACTACACAATACAGAAGCTAAAACTACCAGTATAGTGTAGTATAGGGCACTGTATCAAAGCAGTGATATCGAAGCAATTGTATAAAAGCAATCACATTAAAGCTGGAACAATGCAAGCCATTATTAAGTAGAGATGGATGTCACTCCCTCAGACCAAGGACCATGGACAAGTCTCTTTGGCTCAGCCTTGAGGAGCGACCTTGAGGGGTCACCACCCGAGGGAGGAATCTCCACACACAGCCCAGGAAGGGCATGTTGGAAGAATGTGCTATTTGAAGGTGGGGCTGGACTTTTATGGTACAAAGTGCTGGACTGTCACTCAGGTGTCACCAGGGCAGCTGTGCCAGCTCAGTGTGTTTAGATAAGGACACTTTACCAGCTCTGCCACACCTTTGTCTCACCAGCTTTGCAAATAGGGCATTGTTGGAGTTGTTTGACCCCATTCCAGGCAGAACATCCTGCTCTGAGGAGCAGTGGGCAAATTCAGTCGCAGAATATTCTGAGTTGGAAGGGCTTGGCTGTAAATAACAGACGAGAATTCTGGAATGATTTTTCAAATATGATGGACAATGGCAGAGCAACAACCTCTGCCATCTCCTTCAGCATCCATGGGTGCCTCCCACTTAGGGCCCATGGATTTATGGGTGCTGATTACACCTGGCTCATCTCTCACCCAACCCTCTGCAACAGGGAGATGTCTGCCCTTCTCCAGCCTTCCCCTCTTGTCTCCAAGGGCTTGCATTCCTCAGGACTCATCTCAGCACTGAAGACTGAGGCAAAGGAGATGTTCAGCAATTCCACCTTCTCCATCTCTTCTATCCCCAGGACATCCAGTGGATCCAGCAGCGGCTCCACATTTCCCCTGATCCCCTTTTGTCTGCCAATGTTCTTGTCCAAGCCCTTCTCATTGCCCTTGGTGTCCTTTGCCAGACCCAATTCCAGTGTCATCCCTGCAGTGCTCAGGGTGTGGGACAGCTCCTAAAATCAAAGCACTGAAGAGCCTGAGCAGTGCAAGGGGCTCAGGGACACTGCTGTGCCCCTGCCCTCAGGCTGTGCTGGGAGCACCAGGAGAGGGAAAAGGAATCATTTCCTGGGAAACCGAGTAGGACTCTCCCAAGGTAACCTAAACCCAGCGTGAGGAACTGAGTCATGTGCTGGCAGAGACTTAGTTGGCTGTAAAATATGTCACCCTGCTACTGGAAATGGGAGTTGTGCGTGAAAGGAGTTGGTATTTCCCAGCTCCAAAGGCAGGCAAGGAGCCCAGGCTGGTGCCATGGAGTGGGTCCTGTTGGTGCCAGTGGTGCTGCTGCCTCCATGGGCTCTACTTTGCTCTGGGAGGAATGTCTTCCACTTCAGCAGGGAACCAAAACACTTCTCTTTAAAGGCTGTGGATGGCTGAGAGTTCATTTTTCATTTAATTCACATACATGATTTCACAAAGTGGGATGGAAAGATGTTTGCTTTTCATCCCCCACACTGGAAAAAAAAAGCCAAACCAACATTGGATAAAGCAGATTATTCTCTTTTGATAAAAGAAATATGTTTCTTTCCAACTTTAGGGTTTTTAAAACAAACTTTTTCTAGATAATTTAAAACAAAATAATTGATGTACAAACGATTTTGGAAAAAGAAACCCAAATATTCCCTTATGAAGGGACCAAAATATTTTGATTTTCTTCTGTGTGACTTCAGAGCTAAAAGCCGAACTGTCTTCCACAAATTATTTGGCTTTCAGTGCAGATGGGAACAGTCATCCTTGGAATTTCTAGTGAGCGCTCTTTGGGATCTCTCTGTAACATTACTCATGAACTGACAAATGCAAGGGAGAGGTTGTGATGTGGCAGCTTCAAACTCTTCTCAAGAGCATCATTTTCAGCTTAAAATTTTCTTAATGATCAAAAATTTGCTTTTTTTCCTAGTAACTTCTTTTACTCAGCTTCCCTACACTTCTCAGGGAGGGGGCAGGAAAAACGATGGCTTTCACAGCCAGGAGGGGTCTGGGTTTGCTGAGCCGAGATCACATCCCTCTTTATATCGGCGAGGAAAAAGCAATGTATTCCCAAAGGGAATATTGCTGCAGCTGGGGATTACCTGGAGCAGAAGAGTACATGGGTCAAAGCTGTGGTTCTTCTGAAGGTCTGTGGCTCCCACTCCAAGGGTCTGGCTGGAGATGTCCCAGCTCTCAGGTACAGAGGAGCAAATCTGAATGTCCCAGCTCTGCCAAGGTTCTTGTGTGTCCCTTTTGCAGTGTAGAGCCAATAGATGGGGAGCTCAACACACACAGGACCTCTGAGTGCCAATGTCCAGTCTGCACTGCCACATCACAGCCCTGGGTGAAGGGAAGAGTCTCCTGGATATGGACCCAGACACCCCCTCTATATGGATGCAAATATCCCCTCTATTTGGACCCAGACATCCCCTGTATATCACAGAATCCCATAATCCCTGTGGCTGGAAAAGCCCTCCCTGTCCATGGAGCCTGCCCTGTGCCTGATGCCCACCTTGTCCCCCAGCCCAGGGCACTGAGTGTCACATCCAGTCATTCCTTGGGCACCTTCAGGGATGGGCACTCCAAACACCCCTGGGCAGCCCTTTCCAAGGCCTGGCCACCCTTCCCATGAATAAGTTCCTCCTGCTGTCCCAAGTACTCCTCCCCTGGTGCAACTGGAGGCCATGACGCTGTGCTGGGCAGGTGTTTGGAGGGTTAAGTATGACAGTTCCAGTGATGTGAGAAGGCCTTCCCTGGTCCAGAAAGTTCTTCACCTTCCTCCTCACATCCTCCTTCCCATGGGACATGAGGGCATTGTTATTCCTTCCCCTGCCCCTCACACCTCTGTAAGTTCCCCCTGTCCTCCCTCTTGGCCCCTGAGCTGTGCTTTGCTGGGCAGGTGCTGCAGCAGAAACCAACAGCCCTGGGAGGGTTTGGGACCTGGAGGGCCCTCCCAGTGCGAGGAGCACTCAGTGAACATGGGGCAGTGGGTGATGCACGGGTACTGAATTTCCCTTCATCCTGTTCTTGCTCCTCTTCCCAGCTGTTTCCTCCAGATCCTGCTATTTTTCTTCCTTCCCACTGTATCTTTACCCACCTGTGACACCACCAGACCACCCAGCTGGAGCAGATCCAGAGGTGTGGGAATGCTCCAGCCGTGTCTAAAGGATGCACAACATGGTCAGTGCATGAGAGGAACCCACCAGGTGTTATCTTGGAGACCCCAGCCAAGTCTCAGCAGTGATAAAGGGGATACAGATACGGAGGTGGAATATCTGAGAGTAGGAGGTGTCACTTGTGCAGGCAATGAGCACATTGTCACACATGGAGAAACAGATTATCCAACCAACTGGAAGAACAAGATTTAATAGATTAAAGAGTCAAGTCCTGCCCTTTGGGAAAATAGGAGGAGCTTTTTTCTATGAACTAGTTACGACCTGCTCCCCCCAACCCGAAAGCAAGAGGAGCTCGGGTTCTTGTTGATAAATCCCTTGGGGAGGATTAGAATGAAAAGCAGTAAATGAGCAATGTTTGTAAATATCTCTGTGTAGGGTTTGTTTTACAACAGTTTGGTTGCAATGGAAAGCAGGGATGGAGCCATTTGGGTTATTATTATTCATAGTAATATGGGAATAGGAAAGCACTTGAGAAAATGCATAAGGCAAAAAGAGAGGAAGAAAGAGAAAGACAGGGTAAAAGTAGAAAGGTTCATGATCACCATTCATGGGACTATGACCAGACTTGATTGTTGCACTGTTGGTCACAGCGATGCCTGGATCTGTGGGGATGGGAGAAGAAACCTGTGAAACACAAAGGGTTAATAAATGTTCAGGACAGGTGGGAACCTCGTACCTCCTCTGGGGGGTGGGAGGTTCCAGTCCTCTGGTGGAAGAGCTCAGAAAAGGAGTCTGGGGGTGATTTGGGGGTCTTTGATGGTTTATGACCCTCCTAAGATGTGACAGCTCCTCTCATGCCAGAGCAGCTGAGCCAGTGATGCCCCACCAGACTTTCCCTGAGGGAGTGAGCTAATTTTAAAACTCAGCAGGGCAGGGTAAGGGACAACCATTCCCGAAATAAAAGGCACCAACCTGCCTCGCCTTGCAGGATTTGGCTCTTACCAGCCTCAAATCTGGGCCTCAGCAGAACCCCATTGGCACCTCCACAACCAGCACCAGTCAGTGTCTCAGAACCAAGGATTCACTGGTGAGGGCAGAGACCAGCATCAGGATGAGTCGCTAGACATCACTCTGGATTGATAACGTGATGAAGTTGTGGAGGTAACCCCCACAATTTCCAAATATTTTTGGCAGAGCTAAAAAAGTTTTAGTACCAGAGGCAAAGCAACGGGAAGAATTTGCTTGAACTGTCGTGCCTGGGCTTGGTCAAAAAAGCATTTTTAACTTGCAGGAGGAAAGAGGATCAGGCAGCTGGGGGGATGGAGTACCTGCCTTAGGAAAACTCACTTTGAAAGCTTTGCTTTGTCAATATCCAAAATGACTTTGAGGGCTTAGGTGATGGTTCTTAATATAAATACATCTAGGGGATAATATCAAATGTGGAAAAGCTATTAAGGGATAACATGGAAATAGATCAAATAGATATAAACTAGCCATGAGTCTGGCAAGGCTGGAAATTAGAAGATTTCTAACTACCTAAAGAGTGAAATTCTTCCCTGCTGTCCAAAATCCATTTGTCTGTATGGAGATGAGAGGAAGGAGACAGGAAGGAGGGAACATAAATTATATGAAGATGGAGCTGTTGATGAAAGCAGTTGTTTGATAGAGTGGAAATAATTCTGGGGCTGGAAGTTAAAGGCCTTGGGATGTGATTTATTGCTATTCCAGTGGATGGGGATTTGATCATTGCATGCCAAGAGCACTTGCCTGTGCTATATTTATATCACATCAATCCTAAATTTTAGGCTTCTGCTGGTCACTTGTGCAGTTCAGGAGATGCCTCACACACACCTTGAGTCATGACTTATCTTCTGGCCCTGCTTTGGCCTTTCTCTGAAGTGCTGCCTACCAAGAGCAGCTTCAGAACAGGGCACACCAAGGCTGTGAAAGTCTTCTGGTGGTTGTGCCTTGTTTTCTCCCCTGGGGTTGCACTGATCCTCATCTCAGGGACTGGAGTTTCCCTGGCAGAGGGCAGGATTGGCAGGGGGTTTGTTGAAAATGGTCCAGTTCTTGATGCCACTTCTGAGGAATCAACTCACTGAATTCCCTACTATTTCAGGAACCCCAGAGAGTGGTGGTGGTGGTGGCATGGTCAGAGCTTGGAAGTTTAACAGAGGGGGATGTGCTTTTTTATGCTGCATTTGTGCAGGACACTGTTGGGAGGTGGTTGGTGGGCTCCGGTGAGAGGTGGTTTGTGAAGAGAACTTCTACTGCCCCTTCTACCCATAGGCAGGATCATTGTAAGGGATCACAGAATCACAAAATGCTGAGTTGGGAGGGACCCCCAAGGATCATCCAGTCCAACTCCTGGCCCTGCACGGGACCATCCCCAGAAGTCGCACCCTGTGCCCCAGAGGATCATCTAAACACTCCTGCAGCTCTGGCGGGTTGGTGCTCTATCAGTTCTGGGATGCAGGTCGGGTCTGGTATAAAACCCCTCTTTTGACTCATTCTGGGTTGGATTTGCTCAGTCATGTTCTTTCTCTTCCTACATCTTAGCCATTATGAACCGCATCCAGTCTCACCTCACCCTGAGTGAAAGTCTCACTCCCCTGAACAAGCAGCTGGATCTGAGAGACTGAGACACAGGAGCTGTGAGAGATGGAGACAGCCCTGGGATGGGCTGCACCCTCGTCCCTGAGCACAAAGTCTGGGTCTTCTTGGACTCCAGACCACCTGAACACCAGAAGGATTCATGCTGTGGCACATCACTGCAGGTGGGGCACCACAGGCACGTCAGGGATGTGGGGGAGATCAGGGACACTGCCAGGCCCAGAGCTGAGCACAAGCCAATAAAAATTGCTTCAGGGTGACCTTTGCTGCTGGTGAGTTCAGATTTTAGCCTGTGTTAGGATGTAAAAGTTACAGAAGCACAGGGCTGTCAGAGAGAGGATCTGGGCAGATCTCTTTGAGGTTTAGTATTTTCCAAGGTAAAGGACACACATCCCAGCGAGCATCTCACAGACCTTTTCCAGAGGTCCCTGTGTGATCTCTTGTAGCTCAGGGGGATGCAGAAAGTGACTGAGCTCCCAGAGATAGGGCACAACTCCAACCTGCAACAGGCATTTCATCCTGGAGCCAAATTACTCTGAGCCATCCCTTCCTCTCTCACCAATTCCCATCATATCCCCGTTTCTACCTCAAACCACGTTTCCAGCTTTCTCTTTTAACTTCCCAACCAGTTTGAACAAATATTTATTCCACCACTAATTAAAATTAAACAGCAGCTATTTGTTTATGAACACCCTCAGATGCAGCAAAGGCTTTTGAGCTCCTTATTTTCATTCTCATAATAAATAATGAAGTGACCAACGACCTGAGGGACAGGGTGGGACTGTTAGAGTGTCTGTGCAGGCCCAGGAGTTGGACCAATGATCCTTGTGGGTCCCTCCCAACTCAGGACATTCCATGATTCTATGATTTCATATCTGCCTCCTTCTTTTGTAAGACCTGAACCCCTTCCTGCCTAAAATATTCCTCTGTGTCTATTAATTTCTATGGTTTTCCCAAGTTTAGCTGTTGGACTTCAGCTCCCCCTTGCAGTTTGCCCCATAGGATCCAAATTTTCCCTTTCTTTATTTCCAGACTGACTTACTTTCCTGTTCACAAGTGGGTCCTGCTCTTCTTCGAAGGCTGGACCCAATGATCTTGAAGGTCTTTCCAACCTAAATGATTGCAGGATTCAATGATTCCATGATTCCATTTCCAGCATAAATGGATTCCATTCCAGGTGTGCCTCACCTTTTATTCCCTTCCAAGTTTTTGCTGCCACACTGGACATGGATCAGTGATGATACAAGTTCCTCTGTACCTTAATTTCCCACCTGAACAATTCATCTTCTTCCCCCATGCTGGTCCTCACCCAAGTTTAGGTTTGGGAGATGAGATTCAGAGGGATCTCAGAGCTTCAGAGGGATGAGACAGGCAGGGCTGAGATGCTGGACCACACGTCCTGGCTGGTTCACACCCACTCAGGATGTCTCATGTGTGATCCTGTATGGTTCATCCATCCCCTGTGTAGAACAACCATCATTTTGGAGGGTAGCAAAGCACTAAAAACCAACCCTTGGCTCTGGGGTAGATTTCCACTGCTCCCGTTTTCCAGTGGGAATCTCCTGATTTTTCAGCCGTGTCTCAGTGCTGGGCGAATTTATAGCAAAGGAAAACTTCCCAGGTCTCTAAATTATTCTTGTAATGATATACTGTAAAACCTGCCCCACCAAACAACAGGCTTCGTTGTTTTACATTTATGGCAAAGATGATTTAGACCTCAAGTGGGAAATAAAATCTGAAGAAGTTAAGTTTATTATAGAAAATTACATTAAGAAGCAATTTTTTCAGGCAGAGCAGTGGGGAAGGAGAGCACAGTGATGGTTGTTCCAAGCATCTTGGAATGCTCATTGTCATTTCCCCAGTTCAGCTGAGTGTGCCTGTCAAACATGTGAGGAGTTGAAATTCTCCCCTCCAAAGCTGAACTTGCTGTGGAAGTACATCAGATGTCTGTCATTCCCGTGGGCTACCAGGATTTATCTGGGAATTCATTGTATCTTGTCCGTGGTGTACGAGGCTTCACCAGCCTCAAAATCAATAATTCATGTGTGGTCAAACAGCACTGACAAGATGTGGTGGGGAGAGACACCATGGTTATTATCTGACCAGCAAGAAAGGAGGGCTCTTCCCCAGAAAATCCTGATAAAAAGAAAAAAAAAAACAACAGATAAATTAAATTGCAAATGCAAAATTTGTGAGGAAAATCGAAACCATTATTTTGAAATGCCGTTGTTGGAGTGTCCTTCGGGCTGCTGTCCTGGGGAGGAGCATCATGGCATTCCCAGGGGCACCAGGCAAAGGCAAAGGGTGCCAGGAGGAGCTGTGGCTGCAGCAGGATGTGCAGGAGCTGCTCCAGCACTGGAGTTGGGTGTCACTGCAGAGTCTGAGCCCTGGGGAGCTCAACCAGGACGTTTCCATGGAGCATCTGCAAAGTCCACACACACACGAATTGCTTTAGACAAATCCCAAAATTTCCTTCAAAACCCTTTTGAAACAGAATTTTTAATGAGCCTTTTCTGTATCATCTCATCATGTGAACCTCCAGTGGCTTTCCTATTCCAGAGTCTCCCATTCCATTTCTTTGTCTGCCTGCTGAGCCCAAAGCCATTTTCTCTCTTGGATTCTGCTTTTTGCTGAGGACATAAAACAGAGTGCTCCCATTCTCTCTGTTCAATACTCAGCCCTCTTAGTCTTCTTTCTTATTGTTTTTTTCTTTTTGGTGGTGTTTTTTTCATCTTTTCAGTAAATAAAAAATACGAGTGGAGAAAGCTGCTTTTTTCTTGTGTATTTGGAAAACAAACGAGGAGCCACCAACACGCAGGTGCATCCTCGTGTGTGTTAAGTGACTCTAAATCTGCTTTTACAAAACATATTTTTGCAAGTGCTTCTGGTGTGTGTTAAAGTCACTTAGGAGCATTAGTGCCACCACTCAAGGGGAGTTTACTTCATAAATTAGCTGCACTACTCAGTGACAGACGCAGCAAATGGAAAAATGACAACTCTTTGTGCACTGAAAAGCCCAGGTTGATGGAGATGTTGTTTCTTGGAAGGGTTGACTGCGTGATGGGTGGGTAATTGAGATTACTGGACAGTTTAAAAGAGGGGGATATATGTGGCTGTGCTCATCCATCCCTGTTAAGCAGGTAATTCCCTGTTGCCATGCCAACAGGAGCTGGATCTGGGATGCAGGAAGGGCAGAGATGGTGGTTGTTCTCAAACCCAGCATGGCCGGCCGAGTGAGGGAGGAGATTGTCCCGCTCTGCTCTGCACTGGGGTGGTGTCACCTGCAATAGTGGGGCAGGTTGGGGGCACACAATGGAAGGGAGAGATTGAGCCATTGGAGAGTGGCCAAAGGAAACACCAAAGATAGTTCAAGGCCTGGAGGGGAAGTGTGTGAGGAGCAGCTGAGGGCACTTGGGGTGTTCAGCTGGAGAAGAGGAGACTGAGGAGAGACCTCATTGCAGGTCCAACTTCTTCAGGAGGGGCAGAGGAGGAGCAGGCACTGATCTCTGCTCTGGGGGGACCAGGGACAGCACCCAGGGAAGGGCTGGAGTTGTGTCAGGGCAGGCTCAGGTTGGATGTCAGGGAAAGGTTCTTCCCCCAGAGGGTGGTGGGCACTGACCAGGCTCCCCAGGGCAGTGGGCACAGCCCCAAGGCTGCCAGAGCTGCAGGAGTGTTTGGATGATGCTCTGGGGCACAGGGTGTGACTCTTGAGGATGGTCCTGTGCATGTCCAGGAGTTGGACTGAAGGATCCTTGCGGGTCCCTTCCAGCTGAGTATATTCTGTGATTCTGTGGTCATGGCTCAATCTCCCCTGGTTTTGGGAATGCTCCAGCCTCTGACTCCATGTCAGAAACACCAAAGAACTCCTGCCCAGCTGCCCTGTAAGGCTGGGGGGACTCCAAAGCCCCAGGACAGAAGTTTCCTCCCTCATCCCACTCCCTGGCTTGGGAGATTTTCAACACCAGGGTTGTCCCACTGGCCCTCCAGACCTCACCCTCTGTCCCCTGCTGAGGGACTGCTCTCCCAGCCTGTACTCCACATTTCCTGCAGTGCTGTCTGCACAGTGCAGCACTGTTTGTCCATATCCCCTCCCTGTGTCTCACAGCAAGAACTCCTGGTAGAGCTTGGCATGTTGTTGATTGCCCTTATCCCTCTCACCTCAGGGTCCCAGCTGCAGCTTTACCTCTGGGTTTGGCCTCTGGGATCTGAGTGCACCTCTGAGCTTCCAGGAATCTCTCCCCTCCCNCTGCATACCAGACCCTCATTGCTCCAGCTGTTAGGAGACTTTTTCCAATTTCCAGCCTGAATTTATATCTGGTCAGTTTATAGCCACATATTCTTGTGATAATATTGCTTTTAGCTTAAGTGGCTCTTTTCCTCCTCGGTGTTCCCTCTAGTGAATTTATAGGGAACAATAACCCTCCTAGCCTGGCTAGATTAAAAAAAAAAGGCACCCCACACCGTCCTGCTTCAATTCAGGGCTGATATTAAAGGTTGGTTCCATGTATGACTTTTTCCTGTGATGAGCCTTTCCCAGATCCATCTCCTCAGTTGTTTCTGGCTGCTGAGCACCAGCAAGAGCAGTCTGTAGGGATCACAGCAGCCCTGGAGCAGGTGAGTGCTGGGTGCCTGCCCCGCAGCCACTGGGGACAGGGTCCTGTGGCAAAATGGGATCACCGAGCCACTCCCTGTTCGGAGCACCTGGAAAAGTACAGCAGGGAAACATTTTTCCAGGCCCTGTGATTGCCTCACCTTGCTCCATGTCCTGCTGCCCTGGCTCTGTTCCTGGCTCAGCAGATAGAGGCATGCAGCTGAAGGGAGGCTCAGTTTTCCCCCTGGGTTGCCAAGCCCATCCAGATGGGGAAATGCAGAGATTCCATTGGCACCTTGATGGGTCATCACAGCCTGAGCTCCTTCCCAAACAGGCCACAGACAAGGGAATCACGGAATAACAGAATATCCTGAGATGAAAGGGACCCACAAGGACCATCAGTCCAACTTCTGGCCATGCACACACACCCCAACAATCCCACCTGTCCCATTGTTCAAACACTCCTGCAGCTCTGGCAGCCTCGGGGCTGTGCCCACTGCCCTGGGGAGCCTGGTCAGTGCCCACCACCCTCTGGGGGAAGAACCTTTCCCTGAGATCCAACCTGAGCCTGCCCTGACACAGCTCCAGCCATTCCCTGGGTACTGTCCCTGCTCACACAGAAGGGAGACCTGAATGATATTTTCAAGTTGCAGGTCTTGGGGATGAGGGGTCTGTGGGGAGGATGAGAACAGAACTGAAGACTGGGATATTTACACCACTGTCCCAATTTCACACCCTGTGAGCTTGAGAAATTGCTGTTTCTGTGGGCAAGGCAGAACTGGCCTCTTGCTCCCTGAATCTGTGGTGAGACAGTGAGTCCTGAGCTCTGTCTCTTGCAGGGAGAAGGCATTTTCCCATAGGAAATAGCAAACCTCACATGCTGCCTCACACCTGCCATGGTCCCTTCCCTGTCTCACGGCCTCCCCAGCTGTTCTACTTCTGCTTTTTCATATGTATTTTCCCTTCCCTGAGCTTCCCATTTAACTTTTCTGAATTTTATTTTGGAAAGTTTATCTCTATTTATAGATTTAAATTGTAACTCCAACCCCGCTCTCTGCATTATTTGCTCCTTCCAGTTCAGGTTCACCCTCAAATTTTTCAGCACATCTCAAGTCCATCATACATGTCATTAATCAAATCACTGAGCAGAACCTGACCCCTGCAGGGCTCCCTTGGTTGTGCCCACCCAGAACTGCTGCCGGAGTCATGTTTCTGCCTCCTGTATCCAGAGCTTCCCTCTTTTTGCTCTGTTCCATTGTCAGGGCATGTTTCCCTCTGGCCTTTGTTTTTATAGAGAGGTTTTATTGAGTGCTCACCTCAGCAGATGTGCAGGCAGGCAGGGGAAAACTGTGGAACACCTCCTTCAAGCAGGCAGCTGAATAAATCACAGGTGCTGCAGAACAATCTGTCTCCTCCGAGCTGGATGCAGGAGGAGCCACAGGCACAGCAACGGGGCGAGGAGCATCTGTGGAGCTGTCTCGTGCCTTGCAAATGGCACAGTGACTGTCTGGTGGCACTGGGACTGTCACAGCTTCAGGGGTGATGCACAGGCAGATATGAGGGCCTGTCCTGCAGAAATCGTGTCACAAAGGAAGATTTTGATTTTTTCCCCCAGCTCTTCTGCAAAAGTCTGTCCTGAATATGTGGAGCGAGCAAGGCTCAGAGAGTCATGGAACAGTTTCAGCTGGAAAGGTCCTTAAATGTCGTCTTGTTCTACCTCCTGGTACAGGCAGGGACACCTTCCACTAGCCCAGGTTGCTCCAAGCCCCATCCAACCTGGCCTTGGACACTCCCAGGGATGGGGCAGCCCCAGCTTCTCTGCCCAACCTGTGCCAGGGCCTGCCGCTCTCACAGGGAAGAATTCCTTCTTAACATCCAATCTAAATCTCTTCTCTTTTAGCTTAAAACCGTTCCCATTTATCCCATCACTCTCTGACCACAAAAAAAGTCACTCTGCCACATTTTTATATGCTCTTCTTAGGTATCGGATGGCCATAGAATCATAACCCATAATGACATGGATTGTCAGAGACTTTAAAGCTCATGCAGTTCCAACCCTGCCTGGGGCAGGGATGCCTCCCACTAGACCAGCTCAATGTCCCATCCCACTTAGCCACAGAGAGGTCTCCCTGGAGCCTTCTCTTGTCCAGGCTGAACATGCTCAGCTTTCCCAGCCTGGCTCCAGAGCAGGGCAGTGCTCTCTGCTCTGTAAAACTCTCTGGTCTGGGCAGATGGACAACATCAGGAGCTGAAAGGAACAAAGGGGCAAGACATAGGCATCTTTTCTGAGCAGGAGCACCTTGAAGGGCAGGCTAGGGGTCTGTTCCCTCGTTACAGAATCAGGGGCCTCCTGCAGTTCCCCCTGACCTCTGCAAGAGCAGAGTCCGAAAATCTCCCAGATCTGATGGTTCCTGGTCCCTCAAGAGTGAGGTCTGCAGGCACCAGCCATGGGCTCTGCTCACGGGGCAGCAGGGTTTGAGTGGCACAGCAGTGGAGGAGGCATTTGCCTCTTCTCAGCCAGCAGCCTTGGATCTGACACAGGAGCACTGGGGTAGGTATCTGGCTGCTTCCAGTCAAATCCAGCTCTCCTGATTCTCCAGAAGAAGATCAGATCTTCCACAGGAACAGACCCAGAGTGGCTGGGCAGGGCAGCATCACAGGCACTTCAGGCTGAGCTTGGTGTTGTGCTCAGCCCAAATCCCCGGGATGCTGCTGCGCCCCCAGCCCTGGTAGGAAATGAAGTGGTGTCTCAGCTTCCCTGCTCCAGCAGTGGGGCGGGAGAAGGGCTGAGGAGTGGGATGGACTCCTCCTCCCTGTCAGCAACACTCTGCTCCCCCAGCAAAGCGCTGTCCTGCTTTTTATGGTGACACTAAGAGGGTTCTGTGCTGGGCAATGGAATGGGACACAGGAAGGTGACCCCAGTTTTGGCTGGGGATGCACCTTCCTGCTCCAGAGCTTGGCTTGTGTTTGGATTCCAGGCCTCTCCAGGGAATAGGCCACTTTTGTGCTGACTTCCACAGGCTGGAATCCCTGTGCTGGCACTGGAGCAGAGAAAGGGCTGGTGCAGGTGATACCTGATAATGAGCCACGTGCAGAGAACTCTTATCAGTGCTCTCCTGAACGAGCAGCAAGAGAAGGAGTAGAATGTGCAACCACTAAAAACTGGAATTGGAAAGACTTTAGCGTGATCCCTCCATCCAGGGGAGATTTGAGGCTCTGTGTTTGAAATCCAGACGAAGGCTTCAAGATACATGAGCTGTGGCAGCAGTGACAGCACAATGTTTTGATCCCATATGGTTGCCTGCCTCTCCCTTCCCTCCACTCCCCTCCTTCCTCCAATGCTCCAAATCTCTAATTATCTTTTAGCTGGATGTGGATCAGGCTGGGAATGAGATCTAAGACATGAAAGAAACTCCCTGAATAGACAGAGAGGCTGATTCACAAACAGTCCTGCTTCCTCTGGGTGGGCAGTGACAGTGCTGGGCATTGAGTGCTGGGAGGAGGGATTGGGACAGCAAGAGCTGGATGGTGTTTAAGGCAGTTCTGGCCCCCAAACCAGGGCAATGTGCCATCACAGCAGGTTTAATACACACCAAACCTTTACCTGCCCTCTTTGGCACCTGAACCCCCTCAGTGGGCAGCACAGCCCAGCCCTGGCAGCTGAGCTCTGCAGCAGAGCCCCCAAAACAGAGACAGGACTTAGCCCAACCTTCAGCTCTGAGGATGCCTGAGCTGCTACCACCAAACCCAAGGAGGGCCTGTGCACCCAACCCTAACCAGCATGTGCACTGTCATGGAACTACAGCATCATTTAGGTCATAACAGACCTCTTGTAAGCCTCTCATGGTCTAGGTTGAATCCTTAATTTCAGCATGACCCAGCCCTGCCACCAAATCTCTACATGCCCAAATAATCAGACTCCAACCCCAACTCTGTGCTAGATCTAAGCATGGTTTGAAGTCCTTGCACAAGCCACAGTACAAGTCATGGGCTTCCACCTCTGTTTGAGCTTAGTGTTGGAGTGTCAAGCCTGCAGCCACCCAATATAAGCACCAAACATGGTTTATCTTTAACCTTGAAACCCAGGAAAATTCAAACCACTCCTAAATCCCCAGACCCAGCCAAGCCATAAGCCCATTATTTTTCTTGCTGCTTATTCCTGTGTCTCAATAGCAGCACTGCACTGAGCTCCCAGCTGAACACTCAGGATGGATCAGAAAACCTGTTACTTCCTTCTCAGAAGTTCCAGCTTTAACTCTATCATTCAGACAACCAAAGTCTGAACATCTCACCATAAAATCACAGTGCTGAGGTGAACAAACATGGTCAAGAGAAAAGTGTCCCTGCCCATGGCAGGGAGCGGAACGAGATGAGCTTTAAGGCACCATCCAGTCCAAACCATCCCATGATGTTATGAGTCTGTGACTAGTCTCCTGCATTGAACAAGTCCAGGTTGTCTCAACTCCCATCTCTAGATGTGTCTGAGAAGCCTTGAGTCCATCTCTGCTTAATCCACTGCCCTTCATCCATCAGAGCCCTGGGGCTGCCTGGTTGTGCTGTGATTGATCTGCAGGCGACTCTGTCAGAGGGCTCTGGTGTCACATAGATCAGTGACAGCAGGAGCAATACGTGGGGGTTTGCTTTGTCAGCAATGCTTCATCATCTTTTAATTCATTAAATATGTTTGTCATCTGTCTCTATTAGAGGTTGGCACTGCTGCAGTTTGCTCTGCCCTGTGTCAGTGTGCTTGTAAATTTAGACAATAACCAGGAGAAAATCGCATTTGTCTTCTTTTGGCTTTAGGAAATGGGTTTTAGGAGATGAGCTCCTCTGCTCCACGTGTGCCCCAGATCACAGGCTTCCACCCTCCCACCTCCCCTTCACACTGCACAACTCCCAGCCCTAGCCACACACTTCCCAGTCTCATTCCACTCCACCTGGCACATGCCCCAGTCCTCATCCTTCAATTCCAGATCCCCCTGTCATCCACAAATCATCCCCCCCTTCATGCCTTGGTTGTTGCTATTTCCTGCACCCTCCCACCCCTGCCAAGACACTGTGGTGTGCCTGGGACCCACTTATTTCCTGAGGGTGTTTCTGAGAGGTGGGTACTGGGGTGGGGAGGGCCTTTGCCTGCCATGTCTCCTTTGGGCAGCTGTTTCAGGTCCTGCCTCACTCTTGGCATTCCCTAGTAATTAAAAGGCTAATGACCTAAGGATTCCTGACGTTTTCATGGGTGTTCAAGGTACAGCCTTAGGGGTGTCTCTGGGGGTGGTGTCCGGCTGAGAGGTAAGACCCTGTCCCTCATGGAGCACCCTGGGACAGAGCTCACAATGTGGCAGACACCAGGTTTTTAGTGTGTGCTGTGACTGAAAGAACTCTGTTCAGTGGAGGGTCTGCATGTGTGAGCACACATGTGCAGGTCCAGGTGTGTGTGCAGGTCCAGGTGTGTGTGTAGGTCTGTGTGTGTGTGTGCAGGTACAGGTGTGTGTGCAGGTCCAGGTGTGTGTGTGCAGATCCATGTGTGTGTGTAGGTCTGTGTGTGTGTGTGCAGGTATAGGTGTGTGTGCAGGTATAGGTGTGTGTGCAGGTCTGTGTGTGTGTGTGCAGGTCCAGGTGTGTGTGGGGTTATACTCTCTGGAGACATCTCTGGCTCTGGTGACATTCCATCTGCTGTGCACTGCCCAGTTTGGGGTTCCCCATCAAGAAGCACATGGATACGGGGGATCCAGTCCAGAGGAGGTACCAGCATGGTCAGTGCTAGGGTAGCACATCCAGGGAGGTGCTCAGGGGACTCTGCTTGCTCAGCTGGACAAAAGGAGCTGAAAAGAAGATTTTATTGCTGCTTCCACTTCTATAATCAGGAGGCATAGAGACTGTTCTCAAAGCTGCACAGGGACAGGATAGGAGACATTGGGCACAAGCAAGAAAATAGGAAATTCAACCCAAAAGGGGAAGAAAATTGGTTGGAAATGTTGGAGCGAGTCCAGAGGAAACCACGAACTTGGTACAGGGACTGGAGCACTGTCCCCTATGGAGGCAGGCTGCAAAAATTTGGGCTGCTCAGCATGGAGAAGAGAAGGTTGAGTAGAGACATCATAGTCCCTTCCAGTATCTGAAGGGACCCACAAGGAAGGCAGGAACTGTAGTGACAGGTACAAGGGGGAATAGGCTCACACTGAGAGGGGAAATTTAGCTTAGGTACTGGGAAGGAATACTTCCCTGAGAGAGTGGGCAGGCCCTGGCACAGGTTGGGCAAAGAAGTTGTGGCTGCCCCATCCCTGGAAGTGCCCAAGGCCAGGCTGGATGGGGCTTGGAGCAACCTGGGCTAGTGGAGGTGCCCCTGCCCATGGCAGGGGGTGACACTGAATGAGCTTTAGGTCCCTTCCAACCCAACCCATTCCATGAGTGTGATTCTATGACATTGCTCACTGGTCTCCAGGTAAAGCATCCAAATCAATGCCTTTAGGAGAATAACACTGGCAAAGGGGGATTTGCTCTGTTGAGATGGTGCAAGACATGAAAGGGCACTTTGCACAGCAGTCACCCTGCTCCCAAGTCTGCCTCGTGCTGATTAAATCATTCCTCAAGGAACATCTTCACTCACCTTCTTGCCCTTGTTACCAGAGATGTGGCTTCCAGATGTCTCTTCCTCCAGCCATGGGGACTGAAGGATGATCTGTGATCTCCTTGTCCTCAGAAAAATACAAACCACAGAATCACAGAACGGTTTGTGTTGGAAGGGACCTCAAAGATCATTAAATGCAGAATGGATGTTGTGGAGACAGTGGGGAGCAGGTGCTGGGAAGAGTCAGAAATGCTCCTTGACCTTCCAGCTCTTCTACGCTCTCACTCAACTCAGCCTCTGTTTTCCCTTACAGCTTGTCCATCATCTGCCCTCTCGGGGACAGAACAAGCTGTGAAGCTTCACATTTTGCTCACAGATGACAAAATGTGCATGTGTAACATTTGATTGCAAAGACTTTTACACGAAAACTGGTGGAAGCTGGTGGCACAGCCAGGCTGGAGTTCTCTCCAGCATCACTCCAGAAGCAAATGGAACCTTCAGACACCTGGGTGGGAGCTTTACAGGCACCTGGGTGCTCACACAGCATTACAGAGCAGGATAAAGAAGCAGCTGGAGATCACATTTCTTGTTCAAATACTCTTGTTCCCATTCCTTGACAGGTTCTGCTGAAGGTCCAGTTTAGGGACATGATGGAGCACTTTCTGTTTTTAAGATCATCAGCATGCAGGAATTCTCACTCTACAAGTGTTCTCGTTGCTGTGTTGAGATTGGGAGCTGCCACAGGGCAGGGAGCTGGAATTACAGTAAATGGCAGTCAGGGAGTGAGGAATGTCCAGCCTTTCACCAGGAGCACTCTGTGATCCACTGCATGATCTGATCATTGATCCCAGGCTGCTGCTTTCTGTGCCCACCACTGACTTTCATCTCCCTGAACGTTTTGGCTTGCCCTGTGGTCCAGCTCTGCCAGTATTGATGACACACAGGTGACAAAATAAAATAGAAATTATTAATTTCAAGCTCTGTTGGCAGGAGGAAAAGAAAATCAATGCCTGGCAAATGGAATAAGGAGAAACTGGAAGAAAGGAAAGGCTCTCAGTAACTCGTCTGTGACAAGTGACAAAGGCAGAGGACTGTAAATAAACGACAGGAGAGTGAAGCTGTTTCAGCCACCATTTTTTAAAGGTGGCTTTTTGCATATTAATGGAAAATAAGCCCCTTGTTTGTGAGAAGAGTTGTTGACATTCTCTAGAGGAGAGGGAGAGCATTGGGAGAGCAGTGTGTTACTCTCATGTCCCTCTCTTTGTTTGGAGCCTGCTGGGAGAGCCCTGCAGGTGCAGGATGGGAGGACCCAGGGCCACTGAGGACTTCTGCCTGTGTGACCCCTTGGGTGGGCACATGGGAGACCCCCAGAGCTGGTCCCCAGGGAGACTGAGCACCTGCAGCCCACACGCAGCAGGATCCGATGCCGCAGTGCCAAGCCAAAAGGAAGGGAAGGGAAAGCACCTGCAGCACAATGGCATTAAAGGTACAATCCAATGAAAGGCAGGACACTACAATATTGCAATATTTCATTCTGTGCAGGGCCAGGAGTTGGGCTCAGTGATCCCTGTGGGTCCCTTCCGACTCAGGACGTTCTGTAATTCCAGAGTTTGAGGGAACTCATCAAATTTACAAACACCAGCAGTCTGGGAGGTAGACACACATATTCAGAGTGAACTTTCAAGGGCACAGCTCCTGTCTGGAGACCCAAATAAGAGCCAGATGTTTGAGAGGCTTTGGTCCCATGGCTGTCATTGTCAATGCAACAGGATTTTTGGAAGCTACACAGGGCACCAACCACTGCAGAAGCTCACCCTGAAAGAGGCTGGAAAGCACTAGTAACTACTCACATGGTGAGCAGATGAATAACAGAGTGTTTGAACTGTCTGTAAAACAGACAGGTACAGATAAATCCTCTCAGCCTCGTGACACAGCAGAAGTGTATTTTTCAATTAAACTGAGAGATGACAAATCCAGAATTGATGAAAAGACATTTTCTTTGGGACACTGAGATGGGATTCGGCTCCACCAGGCAGAGACATCTAAAATACAGACACCTGCTTCCAAACTGTTCAGCAGGAGGGGGAAATCCATCTGACCAAGTACAAATATCCATGTGTGGAATAGGTAACTCCCCTCTCATGCTCTGCTGACTGTGGTGATGAGATGCTGACTGATATTTCGGCTGGTGAGGAAGGCCAGCCCAGATGAGACCCCTGCCTAGTCAGGTGAGTTGTTTCCTTGGACTATTAAACTGTGGAACTCATTTCCACAGGAGGTTACGGAAGGCAAAAGATAAGCTGCATTCAAAACCGCGACTGGAATAAATATGAAAATACAAGAATAGCTCCAGTTCTTGCAGATGGTGTTAAGTGGATGGCTATGAAGCTGCTGGCTCCAAGGTTTAAATCTATTTCAGACAGTTACGATTAGGATTAAGATCTTCACTCAGGCCATTTTATTTCCTATCTCCCTCTGGTGATCAGAGGTTGGCTGTTAAGCTGGATGGACGATGAAGCTACTTTAGACTGTCAATATTTTCACCTGCACAAAGTCTCCTAAGATTTCTTGAAAATCCAGCATCTTGTACTGAATCATAAGTAGTGGGAAATCAGAAGTTTAATGGAATAGTCCAGATTAGAATCGAGTACAGCAGGAGAGAGCAGAATAGAACAGAACAAGAAAATGGAAACAAAGATATGTGTAATGATTGAAAAAAGCATATAAAAGAAGTGCTTAAATACAAGCTCCAAGTGCATAGCAGATGTTCAGGCAGGGAGATCATTGACGTTCTTGGTCTCACAGTTGTTTTTGGCCATCAAACAGATTTACTGTGGGATCAAATTCAAGGTTGGACTGTGTAACCTGTTACAAACACAAGATCTTAACATGAAATACACTCCCAGCATGTGTGTCTGAGTCAGACACCCCTGCTCTTAAGAACACTGAAGATGCAGCACAGGGTGGTTTCTGTGGCAGAGCTACAGTGAAATTCAGAGCCTGTGAACAAACTGGCTTGGTTTTCTGAGCTGTAACTGTGGCACTTGTTTAAAAAAATGAGAGAAGCCCCCCTGTGATGAGGAGAATACCAGTGGATGGGTTATTGCACAAGGAGCTGCTGCCTGTTAGAGCAATGGAAAACAGTCAAACTGGTGGGTACAGGGGACAGCCCTGGCCACTGGGGGATGCTGAGGAACAGCTTTATCACTTAATCACTGATTTGTGATTAAGTGACTGCCCCACGACAGAAGTGAAAAACAGACAGAGCAAATGTGCTGTGCTCACTCTGGGCAGCCCAGGTGGGAACATCAGCCTGTGCTGTGGTCACCCCAAACCAGGCTGGTTTGGTTCAATAGCTGGTCCTTGCTGGGAAAAGTTTATTCCTCTCTAACCATCTCCTTCCATAACCTCGAGTGTGACCAGTTCTGTTCTGCTTCACTTGATGGTGGGTTTTGGTATAACCAAGGAAAACCTAATCTGAGAACATGCCCATCTATGAGAGCACTGTGCAAAAAGCTTTATGGAAACCTTCCAGCATTGCCCCACTCCTCCTGGTTCCTCTACAGACACTTTCTACTTGTTCTTCACGTTATGAGCCATTGTAGCATCAACAGGTAGTTGGGGAAGGGATTGTCCTGCTCTGCTCTGTGCTGGTGCAGTCTCACCTCGAGTCCTTAGGGCAGTTTTGGGTGCTACAATACAAGAAAGATCTAAAGTTATGAGAGAGTGTCCAAAGGAGGCCATAGAGAGAGTGAAGGGTCACAAGGGGAAACTGAGGCTGAGGGCACTAAGTTTGCTCAGCTGGAGGAGACTGAGGTCGAACCTCATCGTGTTCTGCAGCTCCTCACAAGGGGCAGCTCTGACCTCTGATCTCTGTGAGCTGTGACAGGACCTGAGGGAATGGCTGGAGTTGTGTCAGGGCAGGGTCAGGTTGGATCTCAGGGAAAGGTTCTTCCCCCCGAGGGTGGTGGGCACTGCCCAGGCTCCCCAGGGCAGTGGGCACAGCCCCAAGGCTGCCAGAGCTCCAGGAGTGTTTGGACGATGCTCTGGGACACAGGGTGTGACTCTTGGGGATGGTCCTGTGCATGGCCAGGAGTTGGACTGGAGGATCCTTGTGGGTCCCCTCCAGCTCAGGAGATGCTGTGATCTTCTTCCTCTGTGTTTGTAAATCATTCATTGGATCAGTTTTGGCCCCCCCTGCAGGCGCCCAGTACCCCCCTAGGTCTATGGACTGAGTTCATTGTCCCTGTTTGAGAGCTTTCTGTCAGAGCAAGGGGTCTGGGGACAGGTTTGGCTGTAGCTGTTCTATCTTCTGACACACACAGGACTAACAAACAGACAACAAGCACAGAGACACTGGCCCAGCCCAGGGACAGGGACTGCAGACCCCCAAGGATTAGCAGGTCCAATGTCTGACTGCAGCCCAGGGTAACGTAGGAGAGACTGGAAGTCTGAGATGGCGCCTCAGGGCAGGGTTATCTTGTAATGCAGCCCCAGAGAATCTTAAGCCATCGTTACAGCAGGTAAGGAGGGAAGTGTTGCTGCAAAGGCTGCAGGACTGCACTTAGAGCAGCATGCCCTGTCTGAGGGGGCTAATCCAGCCCCAACAGTGCTCTGTGTGCAAAGCTCTTAGTGGGGATGGATGTGCTGGGGTAAAGGTAAAGTGGTGGGAGAAATGAACCCAGCTCGGAAAGAGATGACAAGTCAGGTGTTGGAGAAGACTGACCAGCCTGACTCTTCAACCCCAAAGGTACACATCCTGTGGAAGGGCAGTGTCTGGAGATACAACTGGCACCAGTGAGGCTGTGAAGGGAAAGGTTCCTGACAAGTGATGGTCCTGATGACTCACCCAAAGCTGCTGAGCTCACAGAGACATCTGACTGACAGCCCAGCACTTTGTGCTATAAAAAGTGCAGTCCTCTTTTTACCAGCACGTTCTTCTAACACCCCCTGCTTGGAGTGTGTGTGTGAAGATTCCTCCCTGGAGCGGGGACACCCTTCCGGGTCCCCCCCTGAGTCTGAACAAAAGAGATTTGCCCACAGGCATTGGTCTGGGTGAGCGTCAATCTCTGCTTAATGACAGTTTTGCTGCCTTTAATATCATAGTTTCAATATTACTAGAATAAATAGTGCACTGTGGTAGTAGTTGCATAATAATGTGCAGTAAATAATTCTGATTAAGCTCTTTCAGTCAAATCATTTTCACCATCTGTTGAAATAAGTAATTTATTTTATTCATATAGATATATCTGGTTTGCCATCCTTGATCTTGTGGGACAGTTGGCTTAGTCTGGGTCTAAGAGTGGATCCAGACGTACCCAGACTCCTCCCCGAGGAGGTGTTTGGAAAGCCAGTGGGTCCTTCCTGTACCTTGTGGCTCCCTGGTAAACTTCATATGAAGATTCCATTCTGCCTTTGACAAATCTGGGTGTTTGCAGTGGCTGAGCTGCTCATCACTGCAACATGGAGCAGGCTGGGGGGAAACCCCAGGCTGCTGAGAATCCCTATTGTCCAAATGCTCCTTGTGTGCAGCTGGGAGATCAGTGGCACATTCCACCCCAAGGAACACGGAATGTGTGGGCACCGAGAAACACTCAGTTACATTTTCAGACAGGCTTTTGCTTTCAAAACATCTCCACTTTGGAAGTGTAAATTTTCTAAGTGAAATTAGAGGTGTCTGTGAGTTATAACAGTCATAAAGTACAGGCCAGGCATGTGGAATCTTGTGCCTAAACTGTGGCAATTACGCATTTAATCAGGAAAATGTGATCTAAGGATGGCTCAGGACCCAGAGGCATGAGGCATAAATAAGAGAGCTGTGGCAGGCACTGCTTTGGGGCTATTTGAGTCAGGGCTGGGGGGAAGAAGCCAAAACACACTGAGAATGTTGGTGAGAGTCTACAAACCCCCTCAGCAGAGAATTCATATGCTACAAAAAATAACCTGGTAAACATAAGGATGCATAGCCAGCCTAAGCCTCATCCCTGGGGGATAGAGGGAATTGGATACAGATGTAAAGATGATGATAACAACCCGAAAGTCTGAGGTCTGACCAAGATTTTTAGATGAGAAACGTGATATGGTACAAAGTTCAGGGGTTATCGGTTTTCACTGGCCGTGAAAAACCTTCTCCTGCTGCAGTAATGAAATTAAAGACAGATCATGCAGTACTAGAAGTAGAAGAAATACACAGATAAAAGTAGGGAAATGTTGCAGCGAGCCTTAAGTGTCTTGAATTGCAGTTTAACTGGGCTGGCCAGCCTGACAGGGCCCTGCCAGCTGGGCAGGAAGGCTGGGAACACCAGGTGGTATTTAAGGGAAAAGCTGGGAGTACTGAGCACTTTTGTTTTAGAGAGTGTTGGACTAACAGGGAGTGGAGTTAGCTGAAGAAAGGAATGGAAGATTGGTCTCCTTGGGTGCACCCATGCCTGTGTCTGTCCCCATAGCCCCTTGGTCTGGACCTCAACCCATGGAGTGGCTTCCAGACCTCTCCAGTCACCACAGACCTGCCTGGCATTCACTGGCCCTGACCCTGAGCCTGACCTATGGATTGGCTTTTTAATACAGCTAGAGATGCACACACAGGAACACACCCACAGAGCAGACAGTCTTTGACTGGGTCCTGACATCTGTCCTGTATGGTCCATGAGGCCTCCTGACTGCAGAGGGTTGAACTTCTCCCATTTGCCATCACCATGACGATGCTGTGTGTCCTTCAGCCCTGGCCAACCAGGACTGGCAGTGGGAAGTGCTTTTGATTGCCATCTCAAGTCCCAGCAGAGTTTAGGCTGCAAGTTACGTTGAATGCTGTCCACCTTTGAATGATTTGGGGAAATCTGCATCATGAAAGGTAAAACATTGGTGGATTGAAGTTGCTGTACTTCAAAGTTATTGAAAACTCACCAAGTACAAAGTGCCTTTGTTTTCCTTTGCTGTTATCACATTGTGCTCTGAATTGCCAGAGCTCCAGGAGTGTTTGGACAATGCTCTGAGCACAGGCTGAGATTGTTGGGGTGTCTGTGTGGGGTCAGGAGGTGGACTGGATGATCTCTGGGGGTTCCTCCAAGTCAGCAAGTTATATGATTCTGTGATTCTAGGAATATGTGTAGCAGAGATCCAACAATGAAGGCTTGGACACATGTGTAACTACAGGGAAAAATGCAATTTCCACTTTGCAGTTCATTTCTTTCAGCCCTAAAGGCTGCTGGGCAGCCCCACCTGCCTGTCCTAGAAGTGCTAGCTGCCCCTTTACCTTGGGCTGCATCTCAAGGAAACAAGTCATCGCCTTCCAAAGATGACTGTGGAATAACTGGGCCCTGAGCTTTGCCTGGGAAGTGTTGGAAAAAGAAAGAGACTTTCCTTCTGGAAGCCTCTTTCAGAGAACCACAGAATCACAGGATACGCTGAGCTGGAAGGACCCACAAGGACCATGGCGTCCAACTCCTGGCCATGCACAGGACCATCCCCAAGAGTAACCCCCTGTGCTCCAGAGCATCATCCAAACCCTCCTGGAGATCTGGCAGCCTCGGGGCTGTGCCCACTGCCCTGGGCAGCCTGGTCAGTTCCCAGTAGTTACTGCATTCGTTACTGATGCAATTAGTACACTTAACATGCTTTAAAGCCTCTACCACAGTGCTGATGAGAAGTGGGGCTTCTCCTGGCCGTTTTCAGCCATCTGGGCTGTCTCATTTCTGTGCCAGTGGGTTCTGTTTTGCAGACCAGCATCAGTCTCTGAAGCAATCTGGTGCATGGTGTGCAAGATGCCGCCACTGCCTCAGCTGGATCTGCTCTGCTCCTGTTTCCCTTGGCAGCAGCTCCTGTAAGATTAAATGTTCATGTGCACACAGCACCCAGGGAATGGCTGGAGCTGTGTCAGGGCAGGGTCAGGTTGGATCTCAGCAAAAGGTTGTTCCTCCAGAGGGTGGTGGGCACTGACCAGGCTCTCCAGGGCAGTGGGCACAGCCCCAAGGCTGCCAGAGCTGCAGGAGGGTTTGGATGATGCTCTGGGACACAGGGTGTGACTCTTGGGGATGGTCCTGTGCAGGACCAGGGGTTGGACTGGATGATCCTTGTGGGTCCCTTCCAGCTGAGCATATTCTGTGATTCTCTTAACTAAGAACGTAATACCCAACACAGTGTCTGCCCCAGAGAGCCTGACAGGAAGGCCCTGCTGTGCCTTTGTGCAGAGAGCTGAATCTTCCTCTAATATACTCACATTGAGCTCAGAGTCCCCAGAGGGCTCTCCTTTGTTCTCTGCTCCCAGACTTCCTCTTTGGAACTGATACTGTGTGTCAGGGAGCAGAAGGGAAGGATCTGTGCCCCTTGTCTTGGATCAGACACCAGTGACACTCCTGATAACTCACTAATCCCCCAGATAAGAGCCCTGCGAGCAGATTTCGCAGCATTTAGGGTGGAATATGTGCCGGGATTTCTGTTATTCTTGCACACACTGAAATCATACATTTTGCTGCATGACCCCCAAACTTCACGTCACTGCAGCAATTAGCTCTGAGATCAGGCTAATTTCAAACAGCATTAACCAGAGGAGCAGGACAGGGGTTATGACAAAGAGAAAAATAAGATCAGATGAACAAGGCTTTCGATGTAACGTTGCTTATAGCATTGCAACCCATTATGAGAGAAAAGAAATTATAAAATATGCTTTGCTGCAGTTTTATTTTTCCTAGGGGAGCTGTTTCTTTGGTGGTAATTTGGTGGTGGTGGGGAGTGTGTAGAGAGCAAAGACAGGTTGGCTCTGGAAAAACCTCCATTTTCCTGGGGCATTAACATCTGTTACAGATGTTGCACATGAATAATCCCTGAGAAGTGAGGGCTCTGGACATGGGGGTTTCATTCTCAAAAACCTTTCAGGGCTGAACAATATCTGGGTAAAAAGAGCCAAAGCTGGGCCAGGACATAAACCCTCTGCCCTAGCCAGGCATCCTCTGGCTTCTCAATGCCCTTTGGCACATCTTGAATGATTTCTTACACCGTATCTACTTTTTGGGTTATTTTTATGCACTTGGGCTTTTTGATTCACTTGTTTGCTTGTAATTTTTGGTTTGCTTTGGTATTTTTTTAATGTCAGTTCCTTGGTTGTTGTGTCAGTTTCCTTTATTAACTTGGGCTTTCCTTTTGCTACAGTTCTGTATTTTAGTTCCCATGAGCTGTCCATTCACCAAGACAGTTTATTTCCTTGTCAGAAAAACACCCCAGAGCTGCTTCTTTCCCACCTGGAATGGCACTGGAAGGTTTTTGATGCAATGGAAGGTTCTTGATGGAACAGAATCCTCTCAGCACCTGCAAGGAGTAGCGGGGCTTGGGCTGGGGTGAAGAACAGATCTGTCCATCTCTGCTTTCCTTCTGAACGACTTTGTAGCACCTTTAATATGGTTCAAATGTAACACAAGAAGGTTAAATAAGTCAAAAACTTCACCAAACTAAACTTGCAGACAGGCACACCACAAATAAGCCAATGGTGGAGCAACAAAGTGCTTTGAGAAGCTGGTCAGGAGGTCTTCGTAGAATCACAGGATCATTAAGGTTGGAAAAGTCCTCTAAGACCATCAAGCCCAACCATTAACCCAGCACTGCCAGGTTCACCACCAAACAATGTCCATAAGCACCACTTCTACACATTCTTTAGCTCTTCCAGGGGTGGTTACTCCACCACTACCTGGGTAGTCTGTTCCAAATAGCAGCAGCAAGTTCTTCATCCCCTAAAGAGGTACTCTGAAACCCAGTGCTCCCAGTTAAGCTGTCCTAGCCCAGAAACATCATCTTCCTTCACATCAGGTTTCTGTTGGGGGGGAAGAAACTTTCCAGATGGTCCTGTGTGCAGTTTGGGGAAACAGAATGTAAGAAAGACCTAAAGCTGTTGAACAGTGTCCAAAAAAGTACATGGAGATGGTGAAAAGCGTTGAGCAGAGCTGGAGTTGTGTCAGGGGAAGCTTAGGCTGGATCTCAGGGAAAGGTTCATTCCCCAGAGGGCGGTGGGCACTGCCCAGGCTCCCCAGGGCAGTGGGCACAGCCCCAAGGCTGCCAGAGCTCCAGGAGTGTTTGGATGATGCTCTGGGGCACAGGGTGGGATTGTTGGAGTGTCTGTGCATGGCCAGGAGTTGGACTGGTTGTCCTTGTTGGTCTCTTCCAGTTTAGGATATTCTGTGATTCTCTGAAAATATTCTCCAAATCCCTCTGGGTCTTTGGCCACTGTAGGATCTCTGGCTTTATTCCATTTTGCATCTGGAAACTCTGCCCAGGGAAGTTTGCAAGGATGGCACCCGGCCGAGATTCCATGTGATCAGCAATGCTGGGACAGGCTGGATGGGATGGAAAGGGAGAGACAAGTGGTATTAAAGACAGGAGTCCAGTTAAGAGGATAGAAAGCATTGAGAATTAGGTATTTGACACTTTGTGACCTAAATCTCTAGTTTAATAAAGCAAAGTCCTTCCACATGATGCTCATTCAAGCCGTGGAAGAGGAAGTTTTCACAGTCCAGCCAGGGGCTCAGCAGAGGACACGACTCAGTAAGTACAGCAGCTGGACAGGAGAAGGGTGATTGAACCACAGCCTGTTCCTGCCCACACTGTGGATCCACCCCCAGAACACTCTGGGGCTGAGTAAAAAGGGGAGACCTGGCTGAGACCGGATCTCAGTTCCAGAAATGATGAAACAGGGAGGACTTCTGGACCATTGTATGTGCACAAGAAGGAAGGGGCTGCTGAGGTGGAGAGTTTGAGTATAATCAAGTCCATCCTTGAATGTTGGACTTGATGGTCTTGGAGGTCTTTTCCAACCTCCATCATTCTATGATTCTATGATAAGCAACCCCCTCCTCCTCTGTGATAACTCCCCTCTGCCCCATTCTCCTCCTGGGAGCCAGTCCTTGTTTGCAGTTGCCTAAATGATGGCAAGGCAACCACTTCCATCCACGCCCCTGAACACAGACACTTATGGAATCTCTGTGGGAGTAAAGAATTCTAGGTTCCCACCAAGTGGTGCTGTTGGCTGCCCAGGATTTGCACAGATGTTCCCTGCAGCAGCAGCTCCTCCATGGAGCCAGAGACAAGAATGTGAGAAGGGAGGGATGTGACCAGCCCAGCACTGCAGCTGAGACAATGTGAGGGAGCTGGAGATGAAGCCAGTGGGGATCTCTGGCATGGCAAGTTTGGTACTGTGGTGGGAGGAGACCCTGCCAGAGGCTTGTGGTGTTCAGTCTCATCAGATCCCCAGTCCTCAGACAGGGAACTCCTTGGCAGAGAGTGAGTTCACCTGAGCACCCTCCACCTGAGGGCAAAAAAGGCTGGTTTACTTGAGATGAAGAGACTCTTCATTGCTGTGAGTAAATTGAAACCCTCTCACAAACCTGGACCAGTCTGTGACACCCCTGCCTGTGGCATGGGGTGGAACAAGATGAGCTTTAAGGTCCCTTTCCACTCAAACCGTTCTATGTGATTCTATGATTTTTGGCACCACACTATAAAAAAAGATATGAAGCCATTGGAGAGTGTCCAAAGGAGGGACACAAAGAAGGTTCAGGGCCTGGAGGGGAAGTGTGTGAGGAGCACCTGAGGGCACTTGGGGTGTTCAGCTGGAGAAGAGGAGACTGAGGGGAGACCTCATTGCAGGTCCAACTTCCTCGGGAGGGGCAGAGGAGGGGCAGGCACTGATCTCTGCTCTGTGGGGACCAGGGACAGCACCCAGGGAATGGCTGGAGTTGTGTCAGGGCAGGCTTAGGTTGGATCTCAGGGAAAGGTTCTTCCCCTAGACAGTGGCTCGGCACTGGCCAGGCTCCCCAGGGCAGTGGGCACAACCCCAAGGCTGCCAGAGCTCCAGGATGGGTTGGACAACATGGTCAAGGACAGGCTGGGATTGTTTGGGATGGTCCTATGTAGGGCCAGGATTTGAATGCAATGATCCTGATGAGTTCCTTCAATGCAGGATATTCCATGATTCCATAATTCTCTCAGACAGGCCCTTGCAGCAGGGAAGATTTCTATCCTCCAGGATCTTTGGGATCTGCATCCCTGCTCCTCCCTGCTGTGGGCTGACAGGGATATAACCTGTGCTGTTCCCAAAAGTCTGGACATGCCCCTTCTTCAGAGCTGTGCTGAACTTCTTCCACTGCAGGGCAGGGTTTATCTACCAAAGTTTTCATTTTCCTTTCCTACCACTCAGCCCCAGAGTCCTGGTTTGCTGAAACAGTGATTTCAGAGGGATCAGAGCATCCTTTCCAGTCTTGCAAGAGCACTGAATATCAAGGTGACACCTGCATTCCCAGCAATGAGACACCAATCTAAGTATGGGATCTAATGCCAATCAGCCATGTGCTAATTAATGCACCTACACCAACCTTGTGCACTTCATGGAAATGCAGTGCCATAATGGCACTGGAGTCTCCCATGAATTATCCCTCCATTCCCCACAAAAACCCCCAAAAGTGTGGGAAGTTGTCTGGAAAAGTGTAGACTGGACTATTCTATGCTTTATAGAAACTTGAGGCCAAACAAATAATTCCTAGTGAGTATGGAACAGCACACACATTGGAAGGGAGGCCATGGGACCCAGAATGCATTCCAAGGGTCTCCCAGATTCTCACCTCCACCACTGTCTTCAACATTTCCAGCCCATGGCAAAGCCTCATCCTGTCAGTGCCAGAGCTTGTGCTGGTCCTGACCGAGTTCCCAACACCCACAAAGTTCCCAGACTCTTTCTAACCCGATGACGGGAATAATTGTGTTTTCCTGGCTTCTCCAGGCTCAAACAGCCGTGGTGTCCCCGTGCTCTGACCTCTGCCTTGCACTCTCAAGGGTTATTTTGGCCCCTCAGGCTTTGTGGGGCTCTGGCAGCTTTAATTTACTGTGAGTTCAGGGTGAGGGGAGGACTGGCTTTAGCCTTATAAATACAGAGAAAACCCAGAGTCTGTTGAATTAAAGGTTAAGCACCAGCTTCTATAATCACTTTGGATATTCCCTGGGATCTTCCCTCATTTAGGGAGTGATTTTTTACTGCACAAAGCTGCTTTCAATTAATCCTTCTCTGCCGAAGTCCTGCCAGCATATGGCCTGAACAGTTCTTGGCATGCAGTGGGTGACTCCCAGACCTCCTAATCCAACATTTACCAGCTGGAAAGTCCCTCTGCTCTTTTGAGTGACCCAGTAATAACTTTAATCACCCCAAACTGTTCCTGCTGCCTTGTGTGATGCTTTGTTCCTTCCAGCACCAGAGGCTGGTTTAATACCTGGTGCTGCTGTGGGAGCAGGATTTGGAGCTGGCTGTGAGAGGATAACTGGAGGAATGCACTGCCACTGGCCAGGACCGGCGTGCTCCCGTGGGTCCAGTGTGCTCCAGTGGGCTCCAGTTTGCCCCAGTGGGCTCCAGTGGGCTCCAGAGCAGGAGTCCCCCAAGGCAGGGACGTGACTGGTGGGCAGCCATGCCTTGTCCCAGGAGCAGTTCAGAGCAGCCCATTGGCCATTCACAGGATGCAAAGCGGTAGCTTTATTAATTAAATCATTAAATGTAATATAATGTTCAATTAAACAATAGAACTTTTCAAGTCACACTTGCCTGGAGAGCCCAGGACAGGGATGGTGAGACCCAAAAATGTCAGATGTCATCCTGAGTTCAGCTCACTGGAGCATTATGGCCCAGGATCAGGATTCCCAATCCAGAAGATGTTCAAGAAGAGACCAGGATTTGAGGTCTGAAGAATTATGGGCATTGAAAGGTGTCCTAGTTCAACAGGAGGGACCAGTTATCACTGTGTGGGGGTGATCAAAGCTATGTATTCTACCCCACTCTATTCATTTCCCAAAAACAATGGACCATTTGCAGCAGCTGCCCAGGGAGTCGTTAGCACCCTCACACCCAGCCTGACGGGACGTGGGTGCTAATGGGCCATCACCGGTTCACCAATACCCCATGACTCACAGAGTTAACCACCCATTGTGTGAGTCCCCGCCCTGGGGGAGGGACTGGGTGCTCCCTGAGGGTACATAAATGGGGCTCAGAAGATCTCGAGTATGACTCATTGGATCCAGAGGAGCAGCAGGACCTCGACAGGAGGAAACCACCACTCTCGACCAGACTATGACCATCACTCCCAACCAGACCACAGCCATCATCTGCACCAACAGGTTCTTCACTTCCTTTTGCTTTGGACTCAGGAGAACCACGCGGGTCTCAGCACAAGGGCTAACAAACCCCTTCGGGCTTGTGCCCCGGGACACTGGGTTATACTGTTGGGTTTTGGTGAGTTGAAAGCAGTCTTCTCTTTGTGTCAGTGTATTTATTGTAATATCTTTCATTAAATTGTAACTCTGACTTATAATCTCTCTTGTGGTGGGTTCATTTCTTCTGCCTGTTTACCTTTAAACCAGCACAAAAGGTCAGAATCCAGCCTGAAGGAACATGTAATACTGCAGATGCAGAGCTCTGCATCCCAGAACATGCTGCTCAGAGGCTTTCACCCTCAGGGTGGGACAGAGCTTTGTCCAGCAAGGCAATTTCAGTGGAGAACCTGGTTTTGCAAAATATTTCAAGCTGCACTTTCCTGGGATAGTGTGAGGCTGTTCCTGGCTTGTGCCATGGAGGGAATTCAGCCGAAAGGTTATAAATGGGCCTCCTGAAGTTGCCAGTGCCAGCACTGCCCTTTCCCAGGGCACCTGGGCAACTTTGGCTCATTCCAAGATGTGGCTGAAATTTCCTTGGCTGATGAACAGGGGAATTCCCTCTCCTCTCTCCTTGCTCAGTAGCTCAGTTGTCCCAGGAAGCAGCAGAACAGAACACGCTTATCCAGGGTAATGACCATGGCAAAGAGCCACTCCAGGGAGACACTGTCCCTTGGATGAGACTTACGTGGGGATGACAGTCCATGAGGCTTGGAGGAGATGGTGGAGGACAGCAGGGAGTGGGACACACTGCTGGTGGCCATGGGTTAAGGCTGGGAGAGCAGATTAAGGTTGAGCAGAGAAGTTTGCAGCATTCCTGATTTCTGAGTGCAGCATAGTGGGAAGATCCTGAAGTTCCTGACATTCTCCAGCTTCTCCCCTTTATGAGAATTTCATTTAAACACTGTAAAATCACATTGACCACCTAAGATCCATCCAGGAAGGTTTGGAAGACAAAGGAAGTTTATCTTCCTTGGATACCATTTGAAATGCATCCTGCTCAGTGAGGGAGCTGCAATTTCCAGGGAATATATAAGCCCAGCCAGCTTGTTTTCCAGAGACAGATGTGTCCTTATCTTATCTGACATTGCACAGAATCACATCAGGAATGTCCTACAAGGACTGTGGGCACTTCCATTCTGCTTTGCCGGGACTAACTTGAGTCATTTCCTTCAGCTTCTGGAATGAGTTAAAGCACAGTGATAAAACAGGAGGGATCTATGAGTAAATTGCTTCTTTCACGGGTTCCCATTTCTGCTGTCTCCTGCCAGCAGTGTTTCCCAGGGCCTGTGGAACGTGGGCTTGGTTGGGGTTACTGTGAGAAAAAAAAAGCAGATTCTTTAGCCCCGCAAGTCACAGTGGATTTTCCAGGAGGGTCCATCTTGCTGTGTTGGAAAGTTCTTTGTCTCCCTGATTGGCAGGGCAGATTCACAAAGCAGGTCCCGATGAATTCATTCCAGAGGTGGTGCCTCAGCAGGGCACAGCTGGAAGGCCCACCCTGGAGGGCAGAGCTGCAGTGGGCACTGCCAGGCTTGCTGGGGACCATCTCCAACAGCACCACTGCACTGACCAAGGAAATCCAAAGGCTGCAGGATTGGTGCCCTGACAGATGGAGGCACTTCAGGAGAAGTGGCACTTGTTCTGAACATGATCCTTCACTGGAGTGGGGAGGGACCTGAGAGCCTCCCCACAGAGCCAGGGCTTGGTGCTGCCCTGGGCCAGCCCAGCAAAGGGAGCAGGTTCTGCACAGACAGTGGAGGGTGAACCACAGACCAGCTCTGGCTCTTTTTGTGCCAGCCCTGGTGTGGCAGCAGGACCAGGGCAGTGCCCATCCCTGTGCTGGCACTGCTGAGGACCCTCCAGCCCTGGGGGCCGTCCTGGGACCCTCAGACAGGAGAGACCCTGAGGGGCTGGAGGGTGTGCAGGGAAGGGAACGGGGCTGGGGAAGGGGCTGGAGCAGCAGGAGCAGCTGAGGGAGCTGGGGGGGCTCAGCCTGGAGAAAAGGAGGCTCAGGGGGGACCTTCTGGCTCTGCAAGTCCCCAACAGGAGGGGGGAGCTGGGGGGGTCAGGCTCTGCTCCCAGGGAACAGGGACAGAAGGAGAGGGAACAGCCTCAGGCTGGGACAGGGCAGGGGCAGGTTGGACAGTCAGAAAATTCTTTTCCTGAAAGGGTGCTCAGGCCCTGGCACAGCTGCCCAGGGCAGGGGTGGAGTTCCCATTTCTGTAGGGATTTAAAAGCCATGTGGATGAGGCACTTTGTGATGTGGTTTAGGGAGCATGAAGGTACTTCATGAAGGTTGGACTTGATGATTTTGATCTCTTCCAACCACAATCATTTTATGATTTGGACCCACCTGATCCCCTGAGGTTTCTTTGCCCAGTGCTCAGTTATGGCCATGGTTGTTGTGGTTTCTTCCAACAAAGCACATTTCCCTGGATGCAACAGGTTGGTCATGCCAGAAGAGTGACAGGGAGGATGAAAAATAAAGAAGTGCGGTTCATATGGCTTAGATCAAGGGCTGAGGGGTGGCAACCACATTGGGAATGAGACTTGGTTCTGGGGACCTCTGAAGAGACTCAAGTCCTGCATCAGAGCACATGAGCAGCTCCTGCTTCATGTAAGATCCTACACCTCTGTGTGAGAAGGCTCCTTTACCTTGGGTGGCAAGGTCTGGGTAAAGAAATCCTGCCATGAGTCCAGGCAGATGGGCCAGGGGGCAGAGCTGGGGTGGCAGGGCCAGCACGGGGCAGGAGAGCTGCCAGGTAGGCTCCTCCACAAACCCTGCTGGGGGCAGGATGTGTCCATGGGGATGGGTGCTGGCAGTTCTCAGACACAACAGGAATATTCTCCATTCCTGAGGCAGCTTCTGGTGGGGCTGCAGCTGAATCGCTTTCCAGATTGCAGAATGTCATATTTGCTGGCTCCCAGGGCTGTTTGTTGATATTCTCAGCTGATAATTAAGCTCAACTCAGCTCTTCTCTCCCAAATAGAGTATTTGCCCGCATGACCATCCTTCTTCCCTTGAATGACCCCCCAGAAGGGCTGCAGAATGGAATGGGAGAGCTATTGCTTAAGAGTGGGGGTCACACCATGATCTATTTAACAAATTTTAGTGCTTATGGAAACATATCCAGTGATTCACTGTGATCTCAAAATCCACCTTTTTAATGTCTCCCCAACCTCACTAAGCTCCTCCTTTGATTCCTTTGGATGCACCATAGGTATTGATTATTTGAGGTACTGGAGGTGTCTGGAAGGACTCAGAAGGAAGATCCAGGTGAACCCTGCATGTTGGACAAAACCAGTTTCCTTGTTCAGGAGCCTTTGGATGAGCACTGGGAGCTCTGCCAGATTTTTCTGAGGGCAATTTTAAAACCTCCAAAGATCCTCTCCTAAAATGGGATTGATTTGTTGGTTGGGCCTTCCCTGGAGGATGTTGAGTGGAAGAGAGGGAAGAAGTTTGATGTTGAAAAATTCAGTGGGCGTGTATGATGGGAACTTGGTCAATCCGAGCTGTCAGATTGACAGTGTTCAGTGTCTGAACTATCTCCTTCAAGCAAACATCCCCCAAACACCAAAGGTCTGTAAAGCTGAGAGTAAAGGAAAAATCCCTCAAGTGGAAAAATAGGTATTTTTAAACCAGAGAATTCCGGAATGTGACAGAACAGAAGTGAAAGTACTTGTGGCAAATCTCCTTCCCCTCCTCTGTTTCCATCCTTTCAGCCTTGCTCTCACTCCAGAAAGCTTTCAAGTTTCCAGAATGCAAAGAAATTTCATGTACTGTTGTCTAGTCCCAGGAAAAGTCTTTCCTTTTCCATCATATCTGAAGGTTTGTGCCCGCTGCCTGTTCTCAGGGCTTCTTTTTCCTGGATGGACAGAACAACTGATCCTGGAATCACAGAATAATTAATTATCAATATCGAAAAATATCTCTAAAATAACCAAATCCAACCATTAACAAAACCCTACCATCTTTCTTTTTCTTCCATTAAACAATTCAAATCCTTGGGAACATGTTGTGTCCCAACCCTGAGAACAACCTGTGGTGAATTCCAAAGATATTTTACAGCCTGTTTGGAGCTCTCCCTCCTTTCTGCAGGTTCTGAGCTTGCCATCTGAGAGATGGAGGACCCTTCTTCCTGGGCATGGCACTCTGGTTCACAAGGTGGTGTTTGGTCAAAGGTTGGACTTGATGAACTCAGAGGTCTTGTCCAACCTTAATGAATCTGTGATTCTTGGAAGGAATTCCCAACAACTGTCACACCTCTTCCAAGCTGGAGATTCCGAGTCTGTTCACCTCTGTCTCACACAGATGTCTTTTAACACCTCTCCTCATCCCTGTTTTCCTCCTCTGAGTTTTCTTGCCATTTTTATAACAGCCCTTCTGAGCCCAGCAAACCAGGATGGCAGCCAATGTCCAAGGAGTGAGTTCCCCATGGATCTGCACAGAAGGATGAGGTTGTTCTCTGTACTCCATTAATTTCTGATTATTTCTTTTTTTTGTTTTTATTATCAATAGGGAAAATTCCTATTTTAACTCCATCTCTCACTGGATTTTCTTCCTGCAGCACTTTTCAGTGACTTTAAGCAGGAAGGAGCCTTGGAAGCCTTGCTCTTCTACCCTGCTCAGGGCAATGCCATGATGAGCCAAGGGTATTGTATCCATTTATTCCTGTTGCCATTTATTCATAGAACCACAGAATCATGGAATGGTTTGGGTTGGAAAGGACCTTAAAGACCCGTCCAGTTCCACCCCCTGTCATGGGCAGGGACACCTTCCACCAGCCCAGGGTGCTCCAAGCCCCATCCAACCTGGCCTTGGACACTTCCAGTGATCCAGGGGCAGCCACAGCTTCTCTGCCCAACCTGTGCCAGGGCCTGCCCAGCCTCACAGGGAGGAATTTCTTCCCAATATTTATTAGTGCCATGTTCGCTTGAGAAAGATTCATATGATTTATAAGTCTAAATTACTAAGGGCAAACAAACACAAGGCTGCTGAATATCTGGGATCTAAACTTCATTGTATTCCTGCTTATTTGCCTCCACATTTCAAGCACTGTGGGCCTGACATGAACCTCCTGTCCTACTGTTTTCCCTGCAGTGACCCACATCAGTTAACGAGATGAGGAATCTTCACAATTATTGTGGTGTAATTATCTGTAGCAAAGATGCATTTGGAGATGGAGGAGAGATGACTGGTTAGAGCCACAAATCCAAAGTAATTAGAATTCAATTCTGAGAGTATTGGATTCCTTTCAGTGGCCAGCTCATTGATCCCTCCCAGTGTAGTTTTGAATATTTTTTATTAATTTTCTTTCATGAGGGTTCGTTGAGTTTTCTTTTTGAATTTCACTTAGGAAAAAATCCTCCCTTCCCTACCCTATGGTTTCTGTGCTTAAACTACTGCAACTACCAGTTTAAAATGTGCATTTTCTCTTAAGGCTTTTCCTTCTTTTTGTTGGTTATCTAGGACCAAATTAAAGAACTTGATGGCTTTAAGCTGAAGTGGGGAAGATTTGGATCAAATATTGGGTAGAAATTTTCTCTGTGAGGGTGGGCAGGCCCTGGCACGGGTTGGGCAGAGAAGCTGTGGCTGCCCCATCTCTGGATGTGTCCAAGGCCAGGTTGGAGAGAGCTTGGAGCACCCTGGGCTGGTGGAAGGTGTCCCTGCCTAGGGCAGGGCAGGGAAGGGACGGTTTGGGAAGGTTTGGGAAGGGAAGGTTTGGGAAGGGAAGGTTTTGGGAAGGGAAGGGAAGGGAAAGGAAAGGAGTCTGTGTCAACCTTTTGCTGTTGTCTGACAATGAACAGATGGGAGCTGAATCCATGTGATTCATATCCACATATTTGAAATTGGGAGAATCCAGAATCCAGGCATCAGTTCTGAAATACAGAATTGCTTGTGCTGGGAATTTAGATCCAAGGAAGTGGATAATGTAGTCACTTGGCATCCAGAGGCAGCCTGGGAATGTAATCTGTGCTGAACAGAGTTTGAAGTCTTGGAGAAAGAGACTAATTCTTCAAAGACTTTTTTTCTTCCTGTTAGAATGAATCTCAATAATGCCCTCCCAGCTGCAGTAAAGCTGCAGTATTTTAAACCAAAGTAAGGTATCCCCTGGAACATTCCATTCTTTCGGGTAGATTATCTTGATGTATTTACTTGGGGGTTCATGCATCTCAATAGCACCCCCAGAAAGCATCAGACTTTCAGAAATTGCATTAAATTAGCAGTTAAGTGTTTGGAGACTTAGTTTCCTTATATTGTTTAGCCAAGCGTATCATCCAGATTGTGAAAAGTGCTCTAATCTGTAGCACACAGGACCTCCCAGGGGATTAGCAGCAGCCCTGATATTTAATATCAGAAAAAATGGATGATCCAATTAAGTTCTGCTAAACCATGGCAGAATCCAAGGTCCATATGCTGGTTTATCCTTATGGGTTGTGTATCAGGCTGCAGTTGCTCGGCAGCCTGTGCTCGGAATTGCTGCATTCCGAGGCTTCCTCACAGCTGGGAGGGAGAGGAAAAGCTCATTGGCTCCCTGAGGAAGCTTTTTGCCATTCCCTTACAGTGTGTTCTCGCTCACAAGGTAGTTTGCCAAGAAGAGAAGCATCTTCCACCCATGCTGGGACCAACTCAGTTCTTTTGCTGTGGCCCAGTGAAGCAGAACTTTCCCTCTGTGCTTCCTGGCCCCAACACCATGATGCCTAAAATCCTGGAAAATAGGCACTCAGACAAACATCAATTGGAGAAAGATAGACAATACCTTTATTCGGGAGATCGGAGACTCCGTGTCTCCGCTGGCCCCACCAATACGCGCGGATCAACGCCGAGGGTCCCCACACCCGAGACGACGACGAAGACCCAGCCCTCAGTAGGGTTACCCTTTTTATACCCTTTTACCCAATTAACATATGAAATATCCATAACCAATCACTATTTCTAATTTCCCCGGTGGTCCACCCCTCAGGGTCCCGGGCCATGCCCCCCTGGACTCCCTCCAACGGTTTCTGGGCTCTTCTTTTGTTTTGACTTCAAGTTATCTTGCAGGTGTCTCTGAAAAACACCATGGCCTTCAAAGAGCCCCAGAATATGTGAGAAAGTCCCTTTAGTAACTCTAAACACCCCAATATCTGAAAGTCTGAAAAACATCGTGGCCTTCAGAGAGCTCAGGAATGCTGAGAAAATCCTCTCAGCAACTACAAACACCCTTAGTATGTGAGCAAGAAACTTATACCTCTAAAATCCCAAAAATCCACAAAATTCACCCCAAACCTTAGGCATCAACCATCTCCAAAGAGCAGCTAAGAATGGAGGATGATTTTCACCAGCCGGTGGGAAAGGTCTTGGATAATCCCACTCAGAGGTTTCACAGACCTGTGTGTATCTCTACAGTCCCCTGGGCTGCAGGTGAGGGCAAAGCACTGACCTGGAAGCAGACATACAACAGCCCATAGGTGAAATGGGTCAGAGAAGTACAGGGTGGTTGGGTTGGGAAGGGACCTTTAAGGGACCTAAAGGGATTTATCCCACCCCCTGCCATGGGCAGGGACACCTTCCACTAGGTGAAGTTTCCCCATGAGCATCTTTATCATCCATTCTGTCTCAAGTGAAGTTGGACCAGAGACCTCCAGAGATCCCTCCCAGCCTGTTTCAGTTTCTAAATCCATGACCAGGACTTGCAGAGGTCACCCTGTGCCTCCCTTGGGGGTGTACTCCTGGCACTGCTGGCTGACAGTGGCCACACCCTGTGAGGGGTCACCAAACCAGGAAAGGGTTTGCTACTGCTCCTGGTGATGTTGGGTCAGCAAACACACAAACCCCTCCAGGACAATGCCCAAGTGATGCTCTGCTGTTGCCTGAGGCACGTGGTGCACCAGTGGTCACCAGTACCCATCTGCCAGTGGAAAGAGTTCTTGTTTAACCTTCTAGGGCTTCTCTAGAGTGTCTCTCTCATCCCCCTGAGACTGTGCTGCTCCTATGGTGCGACAGTTTTGTTCTCTTAAGGAAATCTCTACCACTCCCAGATCAGGAATTAGGAACAGAATGTAGTAGTGACATCCTACTTGCTAATCTCAAATCCTGGGGTCAGTTTTGGGCCTCTCAGACAGGAGAGACCCTGAGGGGCTGGAGGGTGTGCAGGGAAGGGAACAGAGCTGGGGAAGGGGCTGGAGCAGCAGGAGAGGCTGAGGGAGCTGGGGGAGCTCAGCCTGGAGAAAAGGAGGCTCAGGGGGGACCTTCTGGCTCTGCAACTCCCTGCCAGGAGGGGGGAGCCGGGTGGGTCGGGCTCTGCTGCCAGGGAACAGGGACAGGAGGAGAGGGAACGGCCTCAGGGTGGGCCAGGGGAGGGGCAGGTTGGAGATTAGCAAAAAATGTGTTCACTGAAAGGGTGCTCAGGCCCTGGCACAGCTGCCCAGGGTTGGTGGAGCCCCCATCCCTGGAAGTGTTCAAAAAATGTGTGGATGTGGCACTTGAGGACATGGGTTAGTGGAGAACATGGTGGTGGTGCTGGATCGACAGTTGGACTTGATCTCAGAGGTCTTTTCCAACCTGAACGACTTTGTGATTTTATGGTTCCACTCATTCCCTGTGGGACAGAGGACAACAAACATACCAGACCTTCTGGGGCAGAGAAATAGTTCAGGTTTTCCCTCTTGGAGGTAGAGAGGTATCACTGACGTTTGTTGGGGTTCTTCTAAAGGCTTCTCATTTGTTCACCTCTCCTTGATTATCTTCCAGGATTTTTCCCCTTGGATTTCTAGTTGTTGTTGTTCCTTATTATTTCTTTTAGGGCAATTGAGGCAATAGCGATGTATTTTAGCTGTCTAATTTGTCTTATAAAACTTTGCCCTCAGGTTTGTTCAACTGACTGGGACGTGAATGCATTGCTTGGTCAGTTTGGATAGGGAATAGATACTTCTCTCACCTCTTTCTTGCCCTTGGATTTCCCAGCTGAGTGTGAAGCTCAGACTGGAAGTCAATATATTATCTTATCTCCTAATAATTTAAGTCATTTTGCACTTGAAAAATGAAGCTCACCAAGTGAGATGATGCGTCTCTGCTTGTTATGGAAGCCTCTGTTTAGGTAAAGAAATTGAGGGGAAAAAGTGAAGTATTGCAGATCCCAGCCTTCCTTATAAATTCTTTTATGTCCACATGCTCAGATTATAATTCTGCAACACACAGACATTTTAACTGTAAGCTCTTGGCTGATGTGCAGCTTAACCCGGGAGCTGGAATTGTGTCCTGAGGGCACTTGGAAATGGTAACTGGGAGGGAATGGGGCCATCATCTTCCTACACAAACATTCATCACTCAGCACTGCAGAGCAGGCCACTGAACATTCCTGGCTTGCAAGGGGACTGTCTTAGTGGGAGGTGAGACGTTTCCCAGGAAGAACAAGGTCTCCCAGCAGGAAGGGAGATGTTTGTGAATCTCTCCTTTTACATTCTTTGCTTTTCTGACAAGTGCACCACATAGAGCGTTTCATTTGGGATTGTAGGAAATATTTCACGCTGAATGGAACAGTGTTTTTTGTTTAGCAAGAAAAATAATATTCCAGCATATTCCAAGCAGAGCGCTTTTTTTTCGGCTTGATTTTTCAATTTTGCTGTCAAACTGAAAAATCAGCTCTTCCCCCAGACCAATAGCAGGCAGCTCTGTTCTCCCGCACGGAACAGCAGCATCCTGATGCTCAACAGGGGACTGTTTCCTGGCAGCCTCATTTGTTGTAAGCCTTAAAAGATGCTCCCTTCACAAAGAAGAAAGTGGAGCAGAGACTTCAGCCTTTCCTCTCCAGCAGCTGAGCAACTTCAAGAGGCAGCAGCAGGAGGATAACTCTGCCTCGGGATCTTCAAAACATCCTGAAGGAAAGTCATTTTATCCCTGTTTTTAGCTCACAGGCTTTTAAAACAAATTAATTTTCCCTTCCAGGAACTCTGGAGAAGATGAAAAGGGGAAGGGAGCATCCACCAAATCACTCTGGGTGTCGTGGGGAGCATCTGAGAGGTTTGGTCCTGTCTAGAGCAGGAAAAGGGCTAGTGCTGAAGGGAATGGTTCTGGAGCTTGGAATCATCCAGGGTCTGGTTCCCTGGGACTTTGGTGCAGGGGGAAGCACCTGGCCCTGATTATAAGAGGTCACCAGAGGAGATCCTGCTGTCTGTGACCATGGTACACTTCTCTTTTCACTTGGAAGGGAGGTGACACTGTCAATGCCAGATGTGGCATGGAAAACTCCAGAGTTCGTCCATCACAGCTGGGGGAACTCCAGCACAGATACAGCCACTCCTGCAAAAATATCCTGGGAAGGTTTGCTTCCATCTGGGGAAACTGCAGGTGAAGGAAGGCAATTCCCTTTTGTGCTGCTGTGTTGAACTCTGGTTGTGTTTGCCTCAGAGCACAGGAAAAGGATGGAAATGAAAACTTCCCAGAAAGTGAAATTTTGCCCAGGACATAAAGGTGAGGACCATTCCACGGTGGGCTGCACAGAAGGCTGACAGGGAGCAGTAGAGCCAGAGATCCCTGGGATTCCTGCCCATGGCAGCACCTGGGGAGGTTGTTTTCCCATGGCTTCCAGGCATTCGTTATCCCACCAGGCTGCTGAAAAGGATTTGGGATGTCTTGGTATTCCACAGCCAAGAGAGAAGGAGAAGAGAAACAAGGAGAGGCTTTGAAAGCTGTGAGAGTTCTACTGGTGTTCCCTTAAACTCGAACCATTCTCAGGGTGGGTGTGTATATACATATATATATATATATATATAAATTTGGAAACAGTGATAACAAAATTTGGCTCAATGGCCTGTTTGCTGCTGGACTCAGTTCCCATAAGTTACCTCACTGGTACAAACTCTGTCTTTACCTCTTTGGTTACTTGGGCAGGTGTTCCTAAATAACGTGCATCGCTCAGCTCTTCACATCAGCTGCACACAAGACGCTACCAACAGATTTATTTTTTTTTCTCATAAGAAGAAATCTATATTCCTTCCTCCAAGAAGAAACCAAAGCACTGATCGTTCTTTGCTCTTGTCTTTGAGCTCTTCTAAGACACAGATCTGCACTGGTGCCTGGGACAGAAGCATGAACGAGCTGCCATGACATTGGACATCTCTTGACAGGGCTCTCCATGCTGTTAAGACAAGGCAGGTGACATCAGTGAGGATTGAGCAGCTAGGCCTGGATTCCATTTAAAGTGAGGAGAGAGGGATCAGTACCTACATGGAACCACCCACTGGATCTTGCAGGTGCTGACTGGGTGGAGTGACTGGTTCCCAAACTCCACTGGTGTGTTTTTTTGGTGCTGATTTAAATCCCAGAACCCCAGAACATGCTGAGGTGGAAGGGACCCACAAGGGCCATGCAGTCCAACCCCTGGCCATGCACAGGACCATCCCCAAGAGTCACACCCTGCGCCCCAGAGCATCATCCAAACCCTCCTGCAGCTCTGGCAGCCTTGGGGCTGTGCCCACTGCCCTGGGGAGCCTGNCAGGCACTGCTGGCTCATATTCATGTGTCCACTGAAGATTTCACTGCTCAAATGAGCCCCTCGATTATCTCTCTGACCTTTTAGTCTTTCTGTGAGCCCCCTGGGACAGCCTCCCTTTCTTTTATGCCTTTTGAGGGAATGTTGTATTTTACATATTCTTTGAGGGAATGTTCTATTCTACATATTCTTGTACTTCTCTTTTCTTCATCAAGAACTAACACTGTGCTAAGCCTGATACAGGATGGTAAGTGATAACAAGCCACAGGAGAGAGAGTAAAGGAGTGATGAGCAGATGAAACTTTGTAGGTTTCTAGAAATAATGATAGAAGAACCAGGAGCAGAGCTTGAAAAGGTTGGAACTCATCCAACAATGTGGGGCTACAGATTTTGAGTAGAAAATACAAAACTTGGAGAAAAATTATGGAAGACTTTCTAGAGCATTGATGAGATTATTCACTCCTTTAAAGGGTTTGCTGAAGCATTAGGCAATGAGGGCTCTTAGAATTTATTTTCTACAAGTAAACTGGAGGCACAAGATGCTCTTGAGGGTCAGGGGGAGTCTGAAAAACTCGACACATAGGTATTATCTGAGCACAGAGAAATTCAGTTAATCTGTGATAAGGATGAAACCTGCAGAACCAGACTGGCAGGAAAATATGATCTAATTTGTCATTCATAGAATCATGGAATGGTTTGGGTTGGGAGAGACCTTAAAGCTCATCCAGTGCCACCTCCTGCTATGGGCAGGGACACCTTCCACCAGCCCAAGTTGCTCCAAGGCCTGCCCAGCCTGGCCTGGACCATTTTCAGGGATGTGTTTTGAGCACCAGTAGAGTCCCAACACTGTGCTGGTTTGAGGGATGTTGGTTTGTTTGACTTTTCATGGGGGTCTTTTGCCCTGGGCACAAGTGATTTCACACCCTCTTGCAGGGAGTGTGTCAGGTCATGTTCCACATAAAAACTTGGTTCCTCTGGCTGAGCATTCCTCAGGTGTCTCCAGCTCCTAAAGCGATGAAACACCACGAAGAACCCAGGAGTGAAAGGGAAATCACAATGGGAGCTTTTTGAATACACCTCCCAGTGAAGCCTGAAGGTAATGAGGCACCACTGACGCTGAAGAAAAACTGGGGTGACCTGGAAATCAGCAGGTTTTGTTCAAGGATGGGCCTTCAGAACCTAATTGGGAGCTCAGCTGGCATTGGAAAATCAGTTTCCACGAACTTTGTGCTCGTCTGCACTGAAAATCTGAGCAGGAGGGATTTGGAGGGTTATCCAGCACATCTTTGTGATAAAGGCAGGAGCAACCTATGTGACCCCAGTTGCTGATACCCATCCTGCTTTTAAAATTCCATAGAGATGAAGGATGCACTTTTTTCTGGGGAAAATGTCCATTTCATTCATGGTTTAACCCCAGCTGGCAACTAAATGACATGGAAGAGAATTTGAGAAAACACCCTGGGTTGAGATAAGACTAGTTTAATAATTGCAACAAAGTAAACTATAATACTAGTAATACTAATAAAAGTAGTAATAATGGTAAGAATAATAATTTAGAAACTTAGATAAACCCCGAGAGAAACAAATGACTCCTAATACAATTGCTCACCATGTGCTGACTGATGTCCAGCTAGTCCTTGGGCAGTTGCTGGGGACTCTCAGCCACCTCCCTTCAGTTTAGATAATAAAAATGACACTCTGGTGTGGAACATCCTCTGCCCAGTTTGGGTCAGCCCTCTTGGCCATGGTTCCTCCCACCTCTTTGTGCAGCTCCTCTCTGGCACAGCCTGGGACACTGACAAATCCTGGATTTAGAGCAAGCACAGCTTGACCCCAGCCAGAATATCAGTGTTTTATCAATATTGTTCTCACACCAAACCCCGAACGCAGCCCTGGACCAGCACAAAGAAGAAAACTCGAGCCCAGCTGAAAGCAGGACAATTTCTTTACTCACTTCCCTGCCAGAGAGCTCCTCCAGTGCTGCACTTTAAACCCACATTGAACAAGGACAAAAATACTCCTTCCCTTTCTTCAGGTGTCCTTTGTACCTCTGAGGGGACCTGTCAGCAAGTCACAGACAAACATCCAGGTCTCGATAAGACTGTTCAGGGCACTTCTCACACAGGTCGTGTTTGCACATCTCCAGCCTTCTCCTTCTTCCTGGGCTCTTCCCAGGAACTTCACACTTGGAGTGCTGGGAGCACGGTCTGGTGCTGCCCCAGGGTTTTCCAGGGGGAGCACAGCATGGATTGCACTTCTCTGCTAAAGGGTATTTCTGAGCCTGGAGAAGAGAAGGCTGCAGGGAGACCTGAGCCCCTTCCAGTGCCTAAAGGGGCTCCAGGACAGCTGGAGAGGGACTTGGGAAAAGGCATGGAGGGACAGGAGAAGGGGATATGGCTTCCCACTGCCAGAGGGCAGGGAGAGATGGGAGACTGGGAAGGAATTCTTGCCTGTGAGACTGGTGAAGCCCTGGCACAGGTTGGGCAGAGAAGCTGTGGCTGCCCCTGGATCCCTGGAAGTGTCCAAGGCCAGGTTGGACAGGGCTTGGAGCAGCCTGGGCTGGTGGAAGGTGTCTCTGCCCAAGGCAGGGGGTGGGACTGGATGGACTTTGAGGTCCCCTCCACCCAAACCATCCTGTGGATGTGTGACATTTGTCCTTCTGGAGAGCTCAGACATGCACAGGGTGCTGTCTTGGTCATAAACTTACAACATCCCCTCCTGCCTTCCAGTTTTTTCCTTCCCTGTCTGTCTCCAGCCACTTATTCCCATGCTTTTTAGCAATTAATTTTTTTTCACCTTAGCTTTATAATTGTGCATATGTCCTTCCTGAAATCCACAGTGCTTTTACCTCTATCTCCAGTTTGTCAGGAGCATTTTGAATCTTAATCCTTTCTCCCAAAAACGTTTCCAACCCCTTTCCATCTCCTGTGCAAACGCAATAATCACGTTTCATTCTGTTATTTTAGTTAAAAATAAAAGTATTGACAACTCCTAGACCTGGGGCAGGTTCCCACAAGATCCCACCTGAATCAGAACTCCAGACTAATCGTGAGCTACTGATAAGGGGCCCCTGAGAGCAGCTTTTAAACTCCTCAGCAGAGCTTTCATCTCGCCTGTGTTTGCTCAGCTTGGTGATGAGGGTGTCACAAGAGCCTGTGACAGAAACCTTCCTAAAATCAAGATAAATGATCTTTGCCACTTCTGCCTTCTCCACAGAGCCTGTTACTCTGTCACAGATGGAAATGGCATTGCTTTGACATCATTTGTTCTTTACAAATCTCTTGGCTGTTCTCTTCTCCTTGTCTTCTTGTGACTGTTCAAAAATCATGTGGTTTTGTGCTTGGATCTGTATTTCTCCAGGACTGGAGAAGTTTGTAATTCTCTGATTCATCTTTCTTCCTTGTTTATAAAGTGTGCCAGTAATTTTTCATCCTTCTCAAAACCACGTCCTCCCACTTTGAATGAAAACCACAGAAGTGTGTTGAGCTTGGAGACCCCTGAGAATCGGCTGGAGCAGAGGGACTTCCTTTAGGTCTGGAGGATTTGAAAGCATTTATGAACAGTCTGCTCCTTTGTCAGATAACAAAGTTCCCTGTGGGTGATCACAATTAATCCTCTCACTAACAGGGGCTTTCTCTCCCCTCTGACTGGTAAAGTTGGGCTTCCCAAGCTCTGACTCTCATTTCTGAAGTGTTTGCACTTTGTCTCCTCCTAACTCCTGATCTCCCCTCCTCATATTTCCCTCTGGTTTTTCTCTGATAATCTGTTCTGTGACAGAACAATCTCCTCAGCTACAGCATCTTTTTTCCTTTTCCTCCTTTTCCTTTTTCCTTTTCCCTTTTCCCTTTTTCTTCTGCTGATTTAGCCAAGCTGATCATTCCTGGTTTTTCTCTGGCATTTTTTCTAGCCATAAATTCCACTTAGACCCTTGCTATCAGCTGACTTAAGAAGCCATTGGTCCTCCTGAGCTCCCCATTCTGCTCCCCTGCTTTGATTATGAGCACTAATCAGCTCTCTGAAGTTCTTGAATTCTGATTCCTTAAACCTCAGAGTCTTTAGTTTGCTTTTTTCCTTCCTTGCTCATCTAAGGATCATTAACTACTGTCATTCCTTGATCACACTTTTAGTGAAGTTCTCTCCCACTTTCCTTATTAGTGAGGATCAAACACGATCTCAGTGTCCTTCCTGTGGCTTTTTCTACATCTCAGTGCAGTTATTTCTTCTGCATTAAAAGGATCCCTGGAAGATTTATACCCTGCTCAGGCTTTGTCCAGGATTTAATAGGTATTTTAAGACCCCCAAATCACCACCATTAATGCTTGAGAGGTTTCTATGAGGTCTGGAGGGACAGGAAACTTTGTCCCCCCGTGTCTCTGCTGGGAGAGGATCTGGGTGGAATGTGAGTATCACAGAGGCCTCCTGCTTGCTTTTTTTTCCTGGAGGCTTTCAGTGTTCCTGAATTTTCTACCTTCTGGGTTCGTCTCCAGCCTTGTGGCAGCACTAACTCTTTTTCCCACGTGTGACTTTCAAAAAAAAGTGACTTTCCAAAATTGAATCGCATTTTTGCATATGACTTCAGACTCTGAGTTCTTTCTGTTTATTTCCTGCACCTTCTGAGCTAATAGAAAGCATCTGAAATGTTTATCCGGCTGTCTCCTGACTTCCATCATCCGGGAAGGCTGTGGGGAAAGGGATCTGCTGCCTCACTGCTGGCCTGGGCAGCACCAAGGGCAGAGAATCACAGACACACAAAGAATAATGAAGGTTGAAAAAGATCTTTAAGATCAGCAAGTTCAACCCAGCACCATTAAATGACATCCCCAAGTGCCACATTCATGTTTTTTGAACCTTGACTCCACCACTGCCCTGGGAAAAGGACACGAGTCCTCACCCACCATGTCCCAGACCTCTCTGCTTCCCAGGGTCCAGCAGGAGGGGAGGAAAACCCTGATGTTTCCCAGGCAGCACTTTCCCAAAGAGCTCAGTGTCCTGCTACTCACAGCAGTGTCACACCCAGAGCCTTCCTGGCTGTGGGACGTGCTGAGGAAGGAAAGCCCTTCTGGGCTCCACAGTGTGGGACCTGAAGGAATTCACTGCTGCTGAGAACTGCCTGAGACAACCACCAGGAACCTGCTTGAGCTGCTTTGCCTCTTCAGGGCAGGAGGTGTCTCCTCCAGGACTCACCCAGGATGTTGCCCAGGTACCTGCTGTGCTTGGTGACCCTCTCTCAGAGCAGTCTGAGGCAGCAGCTGGGAGTGCCCCTCTGTAGAGGCCCCAGGTAGATCCACTTGTGTTTAGCCACCTGGGACTGCCCCCAGGTTGACTCGTGGTGGGAAGAAGACCCCATGTCCCGTGGGTGGCTGGGACTCCTCCAGGGCAGGAGCACAATTCAGTTTGCCTCATCTGGGAGGGAGCTGACATCCCACTGATATCCCAGCAGCTGCTCAGAGATGGTTCCTCATGTTGTCCTGGATCCTCAGGGATGAAGTGCTCACCCTCTGTGGCTGTAAAGATCTTGTAGAAGTTCCCAGCCTGGTTTCACCTTGTGGACTCCAGTGAAGAGCTCCAGCCCAGGATTTTCAGCTCCACTGGAAGACCCTGCTCACAGATCTGTGAGTGAAGGGATGTCACCAGAGTGGTCATGTCCCAGCTGCCTGAGCTGGTTTTTGGTGACAAAAGGTTATCTCCAGGATGCTGCCAAAGGGAGCCCTGGGTAGTGTCTGCATGAAATTCAGTCACCTTTGAAGCTGCAGAGGATTCCTTCCAGGTGGGATTCCTTCCAACACAGCTTTGCTCCCCTGGATCACAGATCCCATTGCAGAAAACACCCACCTGACCTTTTTAGATAGAACTTCATTCCCAGGTGGGAACCTGAGACCCCTAAAAGGTCCCTGCCCCAGAACTTTGTTCCAGAGACAGTCTGTGGCATCTGACAGCTCCTGAGAGTGACACAAATACTTAAGGGACCTTGTATCCTGAGTCTGGCTTTCCAGCCTGGATCCACAGGGAGCCTTGCAGAGTTGCTGCTGTGCCCATTTCTCTCTCTTGGATAAATCCCAGTCTTTCCTTTGTCATTTGCTCCCTTGGCCTGGGCACTGCAGGGCTGGAAGGCGTTGCCCAGTGGGCACACCTGGTGGAGCTGTTTGCAGTTCCTCTGCCCTGGGGTTCCTGAGCAGCTCCAGATGTCCAGGGGGCAGCTGAAGGTCTCTTTGGAGAAGCTGAGGCACTTCCCTTGAGGACTGGCCTGGAAAGGCACCATTCTGGAGATTGTCTTGCCCCTCCACTTTCCATGCCAATGTGCTCAGTCATTTTGTGCTTTTCCAGAGCCCTTCCTTGCTGATTGTCCCACTGCTGACTGTTGTGCTTCCGAGTGCCCAGGGAGAGCTGAGCCCACCATTCCTCCAGATAGGGAAACACTCCCCCAGTGCCAGCTCCAGAGAGCTGGCCTGTTCCTCTGGGGATGCCCCACACCTCTGGAAACAAACCGGCAGATGCAGTGCCAGGGATCCGCAGGAATTTACAGGGATGAGCCTGGTGTTGGGAGTCTCCAGTGGGTGCCATACTGCAGGGATGCAATATTCCCTGCTTGCAGCAAGAGGTTTGAGGTCAGCTCTTGATGCTGGTGACAGCACAGGTCCCCTGCGAGCAGCACACGGGTCACAATGTCTCCATTGTTTGGGCTCAGCTGGGCTGGGGGACATCTGCTACTTGAAGAGGAGCCAAGCTATAAATGAGCTCAGTAGGTGACCAAAAGCAGTCCAGGTTCTGGACCGTCAGATACCCAGGCTAGTCAAATACCTTGGATGTTTTTAGGTTTTTTATGGGATATAAGCCAAGTGGAGTTTTTTGAGGATTGTCTTCTGAAAGATTGTAAACAACCCAATGAATCCAGTTTCTAAAGCTTAGAGAACAACACTCTGCTGGAACAGCTCCTTTTCTGGCTCTCAAACAGGTGACTTTCTGCATTTGCATTTGTACCCATGTCCACAGTTTGATGTGCCACAGAGCACCTGGAATACAGAGGCTTGAGCCCCCCCACCCCAAACCCACGCACTACACTGGTGTCTTATGGACATTCCTGATGCCACAACGTTTTTATTACTCACTCCTATTCTAGTCTAAAATATCAATAAAGCATTACCAGGTCAATTAGTTTTATTCTCTTAACAGAAACCTGTGCTCTTTCTTTGATATGAAACATTTCTCTCTTGCACCCGAGGTCTGACCCTTTTTTTGTGCTGTCAAGTACCTTTGTGATTCCTCCTGGAAGTTCACAAAACCAGTAGCCAGGTCTCTCAGGAGCCTAATTACTTTCTGGTCCTAATCCTTCCCAAGATTTATTGCTAAAAGCCTTAATTAAACAAGAAGTACCGTAAGAAATTTAGCCCAGGGCCACATCAGGTAACACTAGAGAGGTCAATTTACTACTCTGAGAAACCAAAGAATTTCTGTACCTGGTTAACGCAGAGGTTTCACTCTCTACTAGGGTGTGGAATGTGGCCATCAGGTGTAAACATGTGCGAGGGCAGTGGGAACAACTGAAGGTCCCTGTTCAGGCAGCAGGAACTCCCAAGCATGGTGTGGGTACATCTGTTTTGGGGATAACAATGGCTCTGTATGAGAAAATCTCCCACCTGAGAGCAGAAACCCTCACAAATTTCTGGGCAGGTGATTGTCTCTCACTGATGACTAAAGAGCTTTTGTCGTTCAAGCTGAGCCATTAGTTTGGAGATGAGAAACAGGGGCTGTGCTCCTTGTTCTCTTGGACAAGTCACATCCACCACAGGGGTTTTACTTTCCCTCTTTGTAAAGAGGAGCAGAGGATGCTGCATTTTGCTTCTACAGCACTGAGAAATCACAACGGAGTGTTTAAGAGTTCCCATTGTTCTAACAAATTGTAAATATCCACTTGTAGAGCTGGAGTGTTGGAGAGGGGCGAGAACAAGGGATGGAAACACCATCATCCCGTGCTTGAGCTCCAAGGAAACTGAGGAATCTCATAGATGGCTCTGCTGGATCTGGCTCCATCCAGGTTTTGTTGACCAAAATTCAGACCAGGAGATAATTTCCCCCTGTGACTGATGGGGAACCTTGGTGCTTTTTGTTTGGCTTTCTGGTTCTGGGATTAAAATTTTGGAAATACCTCTGGCCTCCCCTTTCTTCCCTAGGGGACACGACTTCTTTGTGGTCCTCAAGTGGCTCTCCTTGCGTGTGTTCCACGGGGCTGGGAATTGTGTGCTCCCTGGATATCTCTTCAATGATGCCCTCAAGCTGTAGCTGAGTCGGTCTTGGTGGTGTTTGCTGTCCTGTCTTTCCTACAGATTTTTTCTCTGTGGATGATGTACCACATGTGTGAAATCAAGGAATCCTGCAATCATAAAATCATAGAAGTCATGGAATAGTTTGGGTTGGGAGGGACCTCAAAGCCCATTCCATTCCCACCCCCTGCCATGGACAGGGACACCTTGCACTAACTCAGGTTGCTCCAAGCCCCGTCCAACCTGGCCTTGGACACTTCCAGAGATCCAGGGGCAGCCACAGCTTCTCTGCCCAACCTGTGCCAGGGCCTGCCCACCCTCACAACCAAGAATTCCTTCCCAATATCCCATATAACCCTGCCCTCTGGCAGTGGGAAGCCAGTCCCCCTTGTCTTTTCCCCCCTTTCCTTGTATATAATTTTTCTTCATCTTTCTTGTATCTCCTTCATGTACTGCAAGGCCACAATTAGATCACCCTGAAGCTTCTCTTCTCCAGGCTGAACAATGCCAAATCTGTCAGCCTTTCCTCACAGCAGAGCTGCTCCCAAATCATCCTGGTGGCCCTCTCTGAGCCCAAACACAGAAAGAGCAGACCTGAGGATGTTTCTTATTTCTCTCTGATCTTCCCCTACTCATCACCAGGGGACCAATCAATTTCAGTCCAACCACTTGATTTGCTCAAAAATGATATTGCCAAATTTTGGGGAAAGTTGTCACAGCTCATGGATTTGTTTGAGTTTGGCCTTCAAGACCTGTTATTCTGAAGGCTTTCAAACATTTCTGAAGTTGTGCCTCATCCCTGCGGAGTCTGACAGTGGTATTAATGTAATTAACCTCATCAGGTCTCCTGGAAACACAGCCAGGTCTGATTGGATTAGTCAGCAGCTGAAGCAGAGGGAAGGGCCAGAGCTCAGGAATCAATTAATGGCACTCAAGATCAAATTGAAAAGTGATATTATTGCCTTCTTCTGGGGACTCTGGGCTGGGCAAGGCAGGCTTTGCATGTCACATGCAATTGCTTCAAGGCTGAGAGCTGCATGTCAGCTCCTTAAATTTTCTCCTCACTTTGCTGAAGAGATCCAGACATCTCTGCAGCTGGGGATGTCCCAGGGAGAGCACAGTTACCAAAACAAACAGAGCAGAACTGCAGTGTTTTGGATAACAACCTGTTAGAACAAGTCAAGAGGAGACACCGGGATGATCAGAGTGCTGGAGCAGCTCTGCTGGGGGGAAAGGCTGGAGAACTGGGATTGTTCAGCCTGGAGAAGAGAAGCTTTGGGATGACCTCACTGTGGCTTTACAGGATGTGAAAGGAACCAACAAGAAAGATAGAGAGAGACTCTTTATAAGGGCCTGGAGGGACAGGACAAGGGGGAATGACTTTAAACTGAAGAACAATAGATTTAGGTTCCATATTGGGAAGAAATCCTTCCCTGTGAGCATGGGCAGGCCCTGGCACAGGTTGGGCAGAGAAGCTGTGGCTGCCCCTGGATCCCTGGAAGTGTCCAAGGCCAGGTTGGATGGGGCTTGGAGCAACCTGGGCTTGTGGAAGGTGTCCCTGCCCATGGCAGGGGGTGGAATGAGATGGGTTTTAGGGTCTCTTCCCACCCAAACCATTCTGTGATTCCATGATTTTGGGTGCTTCTTTGGTTCCGTAGGATGCACTGACCTTTAGTGAAGGCTGCTCCTGTCTCACTACTGTGCTCGCATGTGCTTTTGCATCATGAGAAAGCAGGAATAAAGATTCTATTTCAGTGACCAAGAAGATGGTTTTTTGCATGAGTGCCCAAGCAGCTGTGACTTCTCTACAAGCCATGAGCTCCATGGGATGTGGGACTGCAAGTTTCTCACCATAATTCTAGGTTAAAACCAGAGACCATGGCCAAACAGTAACAAAAAACCAAACCCAAATCAACCAATTATTTAAATGAGGCTGGAGACTTGCATGATCCAAGTTAGATATATCTTAAGAGAGCCACTGCTTGGCAAAAGCCAGCCCACGTCTCTGCAAAACAGGCAGTTTTGTATGTTCCTGGTTTAAGCACAGCCACTTCTGAAGTCATAAGTTAGTGTTGAAAACGGGAGCCAGAGAGCTTTCTCAGAGCTCAGGGCAAGTTTTTAAGCCATTTGAGAGTGTTCAAAGGAGGCAACAGAGATGGTTCAGGGCCTGGAAGGGAAGCATGTGAGGAGCAGCTGAGGGCACTTGGGGTGTTCAGCTGGAGGAGACTGAGGGGAGACCTCATTGCAGGTCCAACTCCCTGGGGAGGGGCAGAGGAGGGGCAGGCACTGATCTCTGCTCTGGGGGGACCAGGGACAGCACCCAGGGAAGGGCTGGAGTTGTGTCAGGGCAGGCTCAGGTTGGATCTCAGGGAAAGGTTCTTCCCCCAGAGGGTGGTGGGCACTGACCAGGCTCCCCAGGGCAGTGGGCATAGCCCCAAGGCTGCCAGAGCTGCAGGAGTGTTTGGATGATGCTCTGGGGCACAGGATGTGACTCTTGGGGATGGTCCTGTGCAGGACCAGGGGTTGGACTGGATGATCCCAGTAGGTCCCTTCCAACTCAACATATCCTGTGATTCTGGAATTCCAACACATGAACCCAAGTGGCTAAAGCCTGTATGAGCGACAGAACTGGAAAACACAACTGCCTTTTCTACTCTTGGAATGTCAGGAAAGAAGTGGCAAATCCTTCAGATGCTCTATGGGTGAAAATTATTCCCCAAATCCATCACCTCCTCTAACTCCTGTTTATCAGTCACCAGCAGTTCCTCAAACCACTTCCACTCTATGAGCTGCTCCAGTGAGCTGGGGCTGCTCAGACAAGCTTGGCTTCCTCCTGCCCCAGTGGCTGCACAAGCACTTCCGGCACAGAATCCTCTGCGTGATGCAGTTGAATATCCAGCTGCATGAATATTCAGGCAGGAGGTTTGAAAATTCACTTTTGTGTGCACTTGGGTGCTCAGCTGAATGTTCTTGGAAAGCAAACGGCAGTGGAGCCCCAACACTGGTGTGTCCTGCAACATTCAGAGACTCAGAAACAAACCCCCTTGTTCTCTTGGTGTGAGGATGGCCGGGGGCAGTGTCCTGGGACTGTCCTATCCCACTGCCTTGTGAAGCTGCTCCTCTGCCCAGTTCTGCCCTCCTGGCCATTGTGGGGGTTCATCCTCATGCCAACACATCCCACTGGAAGGAGTGAAAACCTGGAAGGTGCAGCTCTTCGGGCGTTGCTGACCCTGCCTGGTACTCAGTGCAATTCCTGTCCCAGGAAACCCCTTGAGCTTCCAGAGCTCCCAGATTAAGGGGAGATTTCAACCAGTGAGTGTGTTAGTCCTGGGAGGCTGCTGTGCTGTGTAGCTGCTTTTTTTTCCAGACTGCTTCCCTCTGATATCCAGGGAAGGCAAAATTAAGACATAGACTTAGTTCCAGTGGTAAGCCAGAGTGGAGAGCATGCAAATAATCACTGTTCTAATTAGTCTAATCACTTCAGAAATAGCAGTTTTCCCCAGGAACTTTTGTTCAGTCACTTGGCAAAGTAAACGTGAGGCCAACTCAGGCCCCTGTGGCTGAGCAAGTGCCTCCCCAGGAAGTGCTGGAAGACAGAGGGTAGTGCGATGTCTTCCCAAGCCCTTTAACTCCCCCCTCTCCAGCAAGACTGTAAAGGGATTTTAACTCAACAGAACTTACTTGAGCAGAGTGGGAGGAGACATCAAAACACCACCGTGCCTGATGAGCCAGCAGTGGATAAAACTGCTGCCCTTGCACCGATGTCCCACCCTGCTCCCACATCTGGGAGTGCTTTCCCTGCCCTTCCACCCTGTGCTCTGCTAATTCTGTACAGGACCCTGGGGAGTTCAGCCCTTGGCTTCTGCTCCTTCTGTTCCAGTTCCAAGAACTTTCCAACCTCTCACTTCTAAAGGTTCAGCACCTGTAGGGAAATTAACAGGCCTGTGGATTTTTTCACAGAGCAGGAGGAGTGTGGCCTTGGCCAGATTCTGTGTGCTCGTAAAGATCAACAGCTCGCAGGACTGTGAGAATGCAGGTGCAGCTGAAGACAAGCTGCACAGAGACAGTAGTTTGTAGCTGTAGCCAATGAGTGATTGTTTGTGTGTGTGAGCACCAGTGATGTTAATGCACGTACACTCAGAATACTATAATTGTAGAAACGCCATTAATAAACTGAGCTTTGTAGTTAATCCNAATGGGGGGTTCTGGGGCTGGGGCTTGTTCAGCCTCTCCCCCACCAGCACCCCAAAGTCCTTCTCCCCAGGGCTGCTCCATCTGCTCATTGCCAGCCTGGTTTGATCCCGGGGTGCAGAACCAGCCCTTGGGATTGTTAAACCTCAGGAGATTCCCAGGGGCCGCTTCTGGAGCTTGTCCAGGTCCCCATGGGTGGCCCTGTCCTTCAGGTGTGTCACTGCTCAATAGAGGAGTTGTTTCTTCCTGGAGAAATTTGGGTTAGACCCATTTTTCCACTCTGCCACATGTTTTGACCAGATATATTTTCAACACATATCTCACTGGCTTTGTTTTTTTTCCTTTTCTTCCTTCCTTTCATGAAGAATACAAAGTGTGATTTTTGCCTTTCCCCCCCTTTTCTACTTTGTAACTTTACAAATGTTTCCAATACATGAAAGTGACACTGTCACAAATTCACTTTTCTTTTCCAGCTCTGTCACTTTTCCAAAGTTGAGAAAGTTTCAAGAAGCTACGAGTGAAAAAAGGGGAAAAAACAAAGGGCACAGAAAGAATCCTGATTTTTCTTGCATTCAGCTGTAAAAAACAAGAAAGATAAGACTCTTGACCCCACACAGCTTGATATCTGAATTTGGTGGCACAGAAGACCCCCTGAAGAAGCCTTTTGGGTCTGCTGAGGTGGTCATGGAATCACAGAATGGCCTGCCTTGGAAGAGACCATAAAGCCCATCCGGTGCCATCCCCTGCCATGGGCAGGGACACCTCCCACTAGCCCAGGGTGCTCCAAGCCCCATCCAGCTCCAGGCTCCAAGCCTGGCCTTGGACACTTCCAGGGATCCAGGGGCAACCACAGCTTCTCTGGGCACCCAGTGCCAGGGCCTCCCCACCCTCCCAGGGAAGGATTCCTTCCCAATCTCCCATCTAACCCAGCCCTCTGGCACTGGGAATCCATTGCCCTTGTCCTGTGACTCCAGGCCCTGGTAAATAATCTTTCTTTACCTCTATTGTCAACTCCCCTCAGGTACCGGAAGGCCACAGTCAGATTCTCCCAAAGAAAACCTTCTCTTCTCCAGGCTGAACCATCCCAGTTCTCTCAGTGCTTGGCCAGGTCCCACAGCCTCTGTCCCCACTGCTGCCATACCCAGATCTGTGTACAACTCCCACTGGGGTTCACCATGGAAGCAGCAGCCAGGAGCTGGAAGATGGAAAGGAACAGCTCTCATCTCCTTGCAGTTGGTCCTGACCCACAGAGAAGGATCAACAGGGACCAACCAGCCACCCTGGATTTATTTCCTCTGCATCTCCAAACGTTTCCACTGCTCTGCCCCAGGGCAACATCAGCCAAGTCACCTGAAATTCCAGGTGTCTGGAGCAGATGAGGAACAGGCACCAGGTCAGGAACTGCTGGGATGGAGTTCAAGAAGCTCCTTATCACCTCTCAGCTCCTTGTTTTCACAGGCAGTGCCAGGGGAGGCAGCACCAGCCCACCTGAAGATGTGACTCTCCTCTGGTTTTGTGTTCCTGGGTGGCTTCCAGATGCACTGGAGGGTTGCCAGCAGAAGCACCTGCCACACATCCCACAAATTAGAGATTCCAGCCCAAAGCAGAGCATGGCTATGCCCTGCCTTAGGCGCCAGTCCCTGCAGGGCTGCTTCCCTAGTTCTGGAGGTGTTTGTGCTGCCATTGTCCCTCCTGAAATGCTGCCAGTTTGGGGCTGTCACTGACAATCTCCTCAGCAGCCAAACATCCCCTCTCGCCTGCCTGTCCTGCCTGGCATTCCCGTCTCCCTCTCCTTTGGCTGCTGCTGTATCCAGGCACTGGGGAATCCTGCAAAGAAACCCTCCACACCCCTAAATTTAATAACCCCTTGAATATGGAGAGGATTCTGCCTGGAGGGCCTTGCAGATATGCTTATGAATAAATTAGCTGTGCTTTTTGAGACTAAATACTCCTAATGACATTGGGGATGTAATCATGCGTTAGACACAGGAGGATGTTTGCTGCCAGTGTGATTTATTTTTCTCTGTTTCATTGAAAACCTGCAGTTTCTGTCACTCTGCCTGAGGTGGTGCCTGGTAGAGGGAGACTCCCTGGTGTTTGGTGAGGTGCTGGTGGTTCCTGCAGGAACATCTGCTCCTCCGCACTCTGTTGGGATCAGCGTTGCCCTGGCCTTGTCCCCAGAAGGCAGGTGTAGTAGTGAGAGCTGTAGTAGTGGGAGCTGGACTTAATAAGAGCTATAGTAGTGAGAAATGTGGTAGTGAGAGCTGGAGCTACTCAGAGGTGTAGCTTGCAGTACAACCACAGGAACGCAGACTCCAAAGGTCCCTTCCTTCTCTGTCAGCCCACACTTTTCCCTCTGCAAATGTGCTCTTTTGTTTTCCCTCTGCAGAGTGATCAGTCCTGGATATTTCTGTACACTGAATATCCTGTACAATCCTGTATATCCTTGTACACTGTGTATTCTTGGATATCCTTATACACTGTATATCTGGTATAGTCCTGCATATGCTTGTACACAGTATAACCTGTATATCCTGTACATTCCTGGATATCCTTGTATTCTGTATATCCTGTACATTCCTGGATATCCTTGTATTCTGTATATCCTGTACATTCCTGGATATCCTTGTATTCTGTATATCCTGTACATTCCTGGATATCCTTGTACACTGAATATCCTATATAATCCTGGATATCCTTGCATGCTGAGACCTGAGGGTCAGTGGTACTGCTTGATGTAAAACCCTTCCTGGGCTATCCAGACTGTGGGACAACACTGATGCTGAATTTAAAGATGCTCCTGAACAAAAAAACCCAAAGCCCCTGTTGGTAACTTCCAGGTGTCCCTGCAAAAGGACTCCAGAACTGCAAAAGGAGCTCCTGAACACTTAGACTTCCTAAATGGCTCTTTGCTCTCTGCGCTGCTGCTTTGCTGCTGTTGGTTTGGGATGTCAGGGAGCAGCATCTCCAGCTGAGCCCTGTTTTGGCCTGAGTGGTTCTGTTTCTGCTTCAGAAACCTGTGAATTCTCTTGACCAGGCCAGTGACCAAAGTTGTAGCAAGGATTTGGCCTTATCAAAGAATCACAGAACATGCTGGGCTGAAAGGGACCCACAAGGATCATCCAGTCCAACTCCTGGCCATGCACAGGACCATCCCCAAGAGTCACTCCCTGTGCCTCAGAGCACCATCCAAACACTCCTGCAGCTCTGACAGCCTTGGGGCTGTGCCCACTGCCCTGGGGAGCCTGGGCAGTGCCCACCACCCTCTGGGGGAAGAACCTTTCCCTGAGATCCAACCTGAGCCTGCCCTGACACAACTCCAGCCATTCCCTGGGTGCTGTCATTGGTCACAGGGATCAGAGATTGGAGCTGCACCTTGGGAGGAGCTGCAGACCACGCGGAGCTCTGACCTCAGTCTCCTCTTTTCCAGCTGAACATACCAGGTGCCCTCAGCCCCTTCTGAAGATCTGGATTGTGACAGGACAGGCCCAGAACTGGCATTAGCAGGCAGAAAGAAACTAGCACATGGTTTTCTTAACTCTTCTTCCTGTGCTCCCTCACTCTCCTGTAAATGATTCACTTTATTCTTGTCACCTCTGATCAGTTCCAGCCAATGCAAACTCCAGCTGCAGGGGAAGGCTCTATTTTCTGGGTGCCTGTGAGATTCATCTTATTGAAAAAGTGGTTCTGGAATTACACCTGCTTAATAAAAAATAACTGCCTGATGCAAGAACAGTCTAACACATTTTTGGCAAAGAAGGGTTTCCTCTCTCACACATGTGGAGCAAGTGGGTTTTCTACACTCCACTGCTCTAGACTTTGTGGAACAATTTAGCGTGGGGCTCCAACAGACTCTGAACCCAGACTTCATCTCATGTCTCTGGAACAGCCAGCACTGAAATCTTGTTGGTTCATCAGAAATCCTCATGGGTCCTGTGAGCTGTGTTTGCACATGGCATTCACCCCACTAAGTGCAAGTGTCCCCAGGGGGGACACTCTGGCCAGTGGAGACATGGCTGTAGGCCTTGGAGCTCACCCTAAAGTGAAGTATCCAAAACTGTTGGCTCATATCCTAAAAATGCCTGTTTGCCCCCTTGGATCTCAAGGCTCAGCTCACTGGTTTATCTGTAGATGTCTTAGAATCACAGAATCCCAGAACCATTACGTTTGGAAAAGAGCTTTAAGGTCATCAAGTCCAACCAACTGTCTTCTTGATAGACAGCTTAAATTAGACAAATTAATCCCATCCTGAGCACCCATGATGAATATCATTTCCTCTTTCACTATTCAACATAAAATATTCAATAAGCATTCTTTCTGCATTGAATATTGATCTCCCCAGGCCCTTCCACCTCTCCCACACAAAGCCTCTGAGAACAGGAGACCCAGCTCCTCACCAGGGACATGTCCCCTTAGTCTGGGTCACCCAGCCCCAGAACTGGACCCTGTGGTGCCACACACCTTGTCCCAATCTGCTCTGTGACATGGGGGCCTTGCCAGGTCCTTTGCACTGAGGCTTTGGCAGGTTTGCTCAGCTGCTGGATCTGGCACTGCTGAGTTTTATTGGTTGGACTCCAAGATCTTAGAGATCTTTTCCAACCTTAATGATCTGTGGTTCATGGATGGTTCATGGCCTTGGGTCGCTGGTCCATGGGCTGTCCAGCCTGTCTGAACACCCCAGGTGGAGATCTCTCTTTCTTCTCTTCTCCCCTTGGTTCATTCCAGGACCCCTTTCTTTCTCCCTGCCAGTGTGTTCCTACAGTCTTGCTCATTTTCAGCTGTTAAACACCAGATAATGATCTCAGTCTGAAGCCACTGCAGGGAGTTCCTGTGATACTACTGAGATGGAACAGACACCAGGATTAGTCTGAGTGTGTGGCCATTGGAGTAGAGCACAGAGAATCAGTGTAAGGAAAACAGTAAAGAGAAGAGAGAAGTAAAAGAATAAAGAAAGGGATGTGATAAAGAAATCCACCAAACCACTCAAATTTATCACAGCAAATATGTTTGTTCTCCTGTTTGCTGAAGCAGGTCATGAATTATGTTCAGCAAACAGACAAACACAGTAACTAAAGGCACATTAGTTCTTTCATTTTTATTTGTGAGTGTGTATTGGAAGAGGAACATGATAGGAAAAGCAATGAATATGTGATTTTTTTTTTAAATTAATAGTCGTGTGTTTCCCTGTGGATCATCTGTCTCAGTCTGGCCTGTTTGGTGCAGGAGCAGGAGACCTCACAGTGCAACTTCAGCCCAACTTCACTGCTCCACCACAGCAGAGTTAGGAAAGTTGTTTCCATGGAATGGGACACTGAGACACAGGAATGTTCAGGGATATGTACTTATGGTGAATGGAGTTGGGGACAAGTCACAAATGGTGTTCCCAAGGACTCAGTATTGAGTTTAATATATTTATCACTGTCCTGGCTGAGGGAATTCAGTGCTCCCTCAGTCACCTCACAGACGACACCGAGCTGGGTGGGATCTTGCTTGAATCTCTCTGTCCTAGATTACAGCAAATATTTTTGATGCAGAGATGAAGCACGCTCAGGCTACTGAATAAATATGATTTCCTAACCACCAAAACATCTTTGCCTCCACATCACCTCAAGGAAGACAAGGAGCTGTGTTTCTATAGCAAGTGACTGGGACCATGTGGAGGTTCAGAAGGGATATCTCTGAGGAGGAGAGGACACACAAAGCTGAGGTCAACCAAGTGTGGATGTTTTGGCATTCTGGGATGAGGAGCAAAATGCAAAGAGCAGCAAAGTGATGGTGTCAGTGTCACCTCCCAGCTGTCTGGAACAGCAGGATGTGCTGGTAACCTTCAGTCTGATGACTTTTGCTGCCTTCTCTGGGCCATGGCTCAGCTTCCACAGAGACCAACTTCACATTGTCTTAGTGGAATATCACCCTGTGGAGGCTCTTCTGTTTTGAACAGCAAAGCAAAGAGCTGAATCTACCTGCCCCCTCAGAGCTTTTCCAGGTGCTGGCAGTGGAAGAGCAGCAGAGGACACACATCCTTCCAGCTCAGCCAGAAAGGGCAGCTGGAGAGCGGGGAGAAGGCAGAGCAGCTGGAGGGCTGGGGGCAGGACACCTGTGAGCACCCAGAGCCTCTAAAAGCCCAAGATGAAAACCAACCACTCATCTTCCTTTGTCTTTAACAGCAGGATCTTCATATCAGAGAGAGATGGGGTTGTTTAACCTGGAGAAGGCTCCAGGGAGACCTTCAAGCCACTTCCAGAGCCTAAAGGGGCTCCAAGAGAGCCTTGGAAAAGGGCCTGAAGAGACAGGACAAGGGGGAATGGCTTCCCACTGCCAGAGGGCAGGGAGAGATGGGAGATTGGGAAGGAATTCTCCCCTGTGAGGGTGGGCAGGCTCTGGCACAGGTTGGGCAGAGAAGCTGTGGCTGCCCCTGGATCCCTGGGAGTGTCCAAGGCCAGGTTGGATGGGGCTTGGAGCACCCTGGGCTAGTGGAAGGTGTCCCTGCCCAAGGCAGGGGTGGGACTGGATGGGCTTTGAGGTCCTTTCCCAACCCAAACCATTCCATGATTCTATGACTCTGTGACATGCCTTGGATACATGCAAGGGTCACCACCCCATGCTGCTACATCACAGAGGCTTCCAAATGGAATGAAGTGGCAGCCAAGGGACAGTGGATGCGTGTCCAAGAATTTGACATTGTGGGCTTGCACACAATCCTACAGAGCATCCACAGAGAAGGGGAAGGAGGGAGGCAATGAAGAATGGGGCAAAAACTGGGAGATGAACGAGGACACAAAGGAAAAGAAGGGAAAAGGCAGGAAGGAGAGAGGCGGAGACCTGCAGAAGGCAGAGGAGTGTTGCTGCTCTGGCTGCACGAGGTGTGTGGGAGGATAAATAATGGGCCATGGGATGGGAATGCAGGGGCTTAATGCAAAGCTGAGATGCAAATACAATAATGACAAGAGCTAAAGGAAAAAGAGAGTTCTTCATGTAAAACTGATGTTGCTTCATAAACCTTTATTTATCTTAAAAAATGAAGAACAATCTGTGAGCCATGTAAGAACATTTATCACCTCAGAAGGTGAAGGCAGGAGAATGTGCAGTTTCCTGGCTTGTTATTCATAAAAATCACACTCAGACTAGTGCAGGGCCCACATCATGTGGTGGTTCTACAACCCCCAAACAAGCACCAGCCTGGCACTTGTTTTAAAAATGAGCATCTCCTGAAGCCCTGATGCCCCACAGAAAAATCCCTCTTATAGCCTGTCAGGCTTTGTGAACTGTTTGAAACAGGGAGATAAATATATAAATTTATATATAAATTCATAAAGTAAGAGTGTGTGATTAAGAATTGGGGTGGTTCTGTGCTATGATTCCGGTGGCTTTTAAGCCTCTCTTTGCTAGTGATATTGGATGAGCATGGACAGAGAAGTTGTCTGTATGGAATAAAAAGAAAAAGATCCTTTCTGCTGCCTGGCCCATGTCACTGCCTTGTCCAATTTTCTATATTCCCCAAGCAGCTCAAGTTTCTGAGCTGCCCTTCAGGTGCCCAGCTAGGGATTACCTGTCTCTGCCGACATCTGTAAAACAGGTGTCTGAAGCCTCCTCAAAAAAACTAAACAAACCAGGGAAATAACAAAAAGAAAGAAAGAAAGAAAAAAGCGCCCAATAACATTTTATCAAACCATTTTCATGGTCACAAAGTCAAGCACTCAAAAATTAGGAAGTGTCAGATTTATGATGCCTGTAAAATCTTCATTTAGCCTTCCTGTGTGTGTGCATTCTAATTCAGTCTTAAATATGTGATCACTTGTGCTCTGCAGGCAGAGTCCTGCTCGTTCAGGGCTCAGAATAGACTTGCTCTCTGAAAGAGCAGCTCTTCAATATTTCATTTCGTCTCATCGTTCAGTGTGTGGCTCCATGCATTATTTACTGCAGACAGCATTGAATACAGAATTATTAATTTCTTACCAGCTTTTTCTCTTGTGCTCCAATGTTCAATCTCCCTTCTTTACAAAATTTAATGAATATGTCTTAACAATACGGCTGAGGGGTGAATCAATACTAATGTTTCATTTTACAGGGGGGAAATGATGCACACAATAAGTATTAAAGTCAAAATAATCCAAAGTGTCTACTGATTTTTTGAGTTACATTTCGATTGTCTGACCTGACTTTCTTTGGCACTTTCACATTTTCAGTTATTTATATTTCCAGAGCATGTATTTCTATGTCTGTGTGGTTACTACCTTTGCCTTTTCAGACCTGCTCAGACTTAATCTCACTCCCTGTGGAGTGCTCAGAGTCAACAGAGAGGAAGGTGACAGACCACGAGGGGTTTAGGGCAGGATTCACCTCACCTTAAAATAGATATCAAACGCGCATCTGATTATCTTGTCCTTAACATGCTGCTTCTCTCCCTGTAGAACAAGGGAGCCCAAGGCAAATAATGAGTTAGGCAGCTAATTTTAGCTTCACTGGCAGAGGTGAATCCCAGAGTTCCATAAAATAAATAAGGAAAAAAATCCCAAGAGACTCTGCAGCCTTAGTTTTGCAGAAGCTGGATGAGTGAGGGAGGAGACAATGGATATTTTGGGATCATGGTGAGGAGTGGTTACTGTGAAGGGCCAGACTCAGCTCCTGCTCCCACCACAATAACGCCAAGGTGATGGTCAGGGATCCACCCTCAACCTTGTTATCTCCAGAGCTGAACCCCTGGCATCGTACAGGACTCCCCAAAAATCCCACCATGAGTTTCAAAGTGTCCAAACACTTCTGTTAAGCTTTTCCAGTGTCCACCTTCTCTGAAAGTCACCTCTTGCTTGAAGCACCTTCAATCAGCTTTACCTTCATCTCTCAGGGTCTCTTCACAGCCAGGGACAAGTGGATTTAGCCAATTCTACTAAAATTCTCCTCTGGCAACCACTTGCCTTTGCTCCATTTTGGCAATGAAAGCAGAGATAGTACCGAGAAAATAGGAAACACCTCCATAGGGAGTCTCCTGAGACCTTCCAGAGTGGAAACAACTGGCTGTTTTGGAGTGGGGCATCCAAAGACGTGTCAGTGAGTGAAGGTAGAGAAATCTCAGCTCAAGGGTTATTTGCAGAAAGTCAAAGTCTCTGACAGGAGGGAATGTTTTTAGATGAAAGAAATATTTACTTCCCAAGTAATTGCTTGTGACTCACTTATTATAAATTTGCATTTCTCTTTTATAGTGCAACATTTATATATGTATATAGTATGAAATACAGTGGTTTATTTATCACTTGTGGTGGTTTCTTACTCTCCCCTACAAGCTGTGAGATTCTTCAGCCCTCACAAGACAGTGAAAAAATATGAAAATTAATTTATGATGAACTGCATCATTTTTGGATAATTCATCCAAATGGAAAGAAATCTTGTACAGCAGGAACGCTGGAGAGATTGCTTCCGTCAACCACACCCAATGTATTGTTTTGTGTTCTTGTGATTCTGCAATATTTCATTGGAAACAAACTTCCCTTTCAACACTCAGATCCCAGCTGAGATAAAACAGGAGATGAATTAGTAGAACTTCCCAGTGGGCACAACCTGCAGGTGCTGCCAGAGGAAAAGGCAGTGGCAGACTTTAAGTGGCATGACGCTGATTCACTGCAATGGCAACAAAGCTGGCACTGCCTTGGAAGGAAAGGAGCAAGATCTGGGGAGAAAAGTGTGGGAAAGAAAAACACAGGGAGCCTCTTAGGCTTGGCTCAGGGTTAAGACTCAGGTTCAGGGTTAAGGTTTAGGGGTGACCTAATTGTGGCCTTCCAGTGCTTGAAGTGAACCTAAAGGAAAGGTGGAGAGAGTCTATTCACAAGGGCCTGGAGTGACAGGACACAGGGAATGGCTTCCCACTGCCAGAGGGCAGGGTGAGATGGGAGATTGGGAAGGAATTCTTCTCCGTGAGGGTGGGCAGGCCCTGGCACAGGTTGGGTAGAGAACCTGTGGCTGCCCCTGGATCCCTGGGAGTGTCCAAGGCCAGGTTGGATGGGGTTTGGAGCAGCCTGGGCTAGTGGAAGGTGTCCCTGCCCATGGCAGGGTGTGGCACTGGAAGGGCTTTGAGGTCCTTTCCCACCCAAAGCATCCTGTCATTCCATGGTTCAATGGTTCCAAGCAGTGACTGAGGAGCTTTGTTGTGTTTATTACCTGACACTTCTCTCCAAATCTAGAAATTCCTTTTGTGTCTGCACATTGTGCTGGAATCAACTTTCTATTTCCTGAATAGTCTCTGATATGAAGAGCGCTCTCAGATTTTTTGGCAGAGAGCAATCACCTCATCTCCCAGGCAAGGACAAAGCTGCCCCAGGAGCTCTGAGCACTTCAGAGACACCATGAGCTGGGACAGCCCTGAAAGCACCAGCACTCCTGGGTGTTGGCAGGCAAGGCTGGGGGCTCAGGGGCTCAGAGAGCAGTCCTTGGAGGGGTCTCCAGATGCTAAGAAGGTATGAGATTCTGTGATCTTGAAGCACATCCACGTGCTCAAGAGGACTAAGAATAATTCCTCAGTTCTGGCATTTTCCAAGTGTTGTGTGCTGGAATGAGCCATGTTAGCAATCCTTGGAGATGACATTTTGGTATAAACTCTGTAGTTCATGGCTTGAAAGGACCATTACGGTATTTAAGTCTGATTTTATGGACTGAGAGATTTTTTTCCCTGTTAACTGTGGAATGAGCCTGAGAACTTGTGTTTAACCAAAGCATCTGTGGAACAGCATCCAGATTTCATTTGATGAGGTGGAGTCTGCACTTCTGGCCCATCACTAGACTCTGCAGTTTTTAATACTTTTATTTCTAATCTGAATCTGTGCTGTTTTTCCATCAGGCTGATGGCCACTTCCTCTGCTGCTTTGCAGAGCATATTTCAATTTCCTTCCCTCACAAGCTGTTTACACACCCCATAACAAGTCATTTTTCAGCCCTGTCTATTTTTTTTTGATAGTCAGAATGTATTGAATTCCTTCTGTGTTTCATAAAATCTCATTTCCCAGCGTTCAAATAATTGTATTGCTGTTCACTCTTCTATCTTCAATTTTTCACTTGACTAAATACACTGTTCCAGCATTAATCCCACCATTGCCTTGTAAGATGTAAAATAACCAACTGATCTTGTATTTATCTATTTGTGGATAACACACCAGTCTTTTTATCATTGCACTGGGTAGGTCACATTGCAATCTTGTCTTTTGAGTGGGAAAGAGGTAATTTTTGGGTAAAATACAGAGAGCACAGAGGGTTCCAGCCCTTGGCAAGGGCCACCTCACCAAATAGTTGCTGGTGTGGGAATAGTAATGGTTTGTGCTGATGTTGTAGAGGATTGTCACAGGTCCCTGACTTCCCTTCATGCTTGCCAAAATATTGGATGGATCTCTCTGTACCTGTCCCTACTTCCTCGTGCTGAGGTGCTTACTAATGAAATAAAACAAACCTGCCTCTGGGAGAGGGTTTGGAGACAGCAATTGCCAGAAATGTCTGGGTCTCACCAGGGGAATCCCAGCCAAGATTACCAGGCTCATGTGCAGGGGTTTAATAGTCAATTTGTATTGCATATTTCTCTCTTGATTTAGAAATTCTCCCTCATTAGGAATTCATGTAGGAGATAAAGGGATAAGATGATCAGCAGATACTGACGCTTCTTTAATGACCCTGTAATTCAGAACAGGAGCTTCCATTGATCTCCTCTTTGGTTCTGTCAGGCTGAAACCAGAGTTTGGCTCAAAGGGCCAAATCCTCTTATCTCAGGCAAGGGTTGTAGTGGTTGAGAAGGATCCTTGATGTGCTCTTTTCACACCATGTGTCCTTCACACACCACATAACAATGTCCAGTGCTCCAAAATCAGAGTGTCTTAGTTCAAAGGAG